>PVKU01007250.1:0-33196 GCA_004027475.1 Anoura caudifer
TTGAGAAATTCCTCCTACTCAAGCCTGCTGCTCAGTGCAGAGGCCTGGCCTCTCACGCATCCCAATTCTCCAACCAGAGCAGGGACTATCAGGGTCAGGGCCCGTCACCGCCCAACTCTCAACTCTCCCCAGCCAGCGTCCACAGGCTCTATGGGTGCTCACAGTCCCTGTGTGTTTGCCACTTAAGTCCTTATTCCCCTCTCTGTGACTTCAAGCAGCCAGGTCTCTCCCGGTGCTGCTCAAACCTTGTTTGGCAGTGGAGGGAGCTGTTGACCCAGCTCTCTCCCAAGAATCTTGTGGCAGACCCAGCAGGTGCTGGGCCTGGAGCTGCAGCTTCCCTCGTCCCTGTGCTGGTCCCAGAGACCTTACTGTCCTGAAGCACTCTCCTTACCGTCTGGTTTTTCAATGTCCTCTACAATTTTTGGTCTCCTATCTTCATGTATGCTGGGGGTACTGTTGGCTGTTTGCTCTGTTTCTCTGTAGATTGGCTAGGTTTTTCTCCTGTGTATAGGGGAATTGGAATTCACTCCTTCCTACCTAGCTGCCATCTTCAGTCTCCTATTTCTTTAAAAAATATATATTTATTGATTATGCTATTACAGTTGTCCTATTTTCCCCCTTTATTCCCCTCTGCCCTGCACAACCTCTCCCATCCATATCCCCCCCCCACCTTTATTTCATGTCCATGGGTCATACATATAAGTTCTTTGGCTTCTACATTTCCTATACTATTCTTAACCTCTCCCTGTATATTTTCTACCTACCGTCTATGCTACTTATTCTCTGTAACTTTTCCCCCTCTCTCCCTCCCACTCCCCTGCTGATAACTGTCCATGTGATCTCCACTTCTGTTATTCTGTTCCTGTTCTAATTGTTTGCTTACTTTGTTTTTGTTTTAGGTGTGGTTGTTAATAACTCTGAATTTACTGTCATTTTAATGTTCATATTTTTATCTCCTTTTTCTTAGATGAATCTCTTTAACATTTTGTATAATAAGGGTTTGGTGACGATGAAATCCTTTAACTCGACCTTATCTGAGAAGCACTTTATCTGCCCTCCCATTCTAAATGAAAGCTTTGCTGGATAGAGTAATCTTGGATGTAGGACCTTGCCTTTCCTGACTTGGAATACTTCTTTCCCACCCCTTCTTGCCTGCAAGGTGTCTTTTGAGAAATCAACTGACAGTCTTATGGGAGCTCCTTTGTGGGTAAATTTCTCCTTTTCTCTTGCTGCTTCTAAGATTCGCTCCTTATCTTTAATCTTGGGTAATGTAATTGTGATGTGCCTTGTGTTCTTCCTTGGCTCCAACTTCTTTGGGACTGTCTGAGCTTCCTGGACTTCCTGGAAGTCTATTTCTTTTGCCAGATTAGGGAAGTTCTTCTTCATTATTTGTTCAAATAAGTTTTAGATTTGTTGCTCTTCTTCTTCTCCTTCTGGTATCCCTATGATTCGGATGTTGGAATGTTTAAAGATGTCCTGGAGGTTCCTAAGCCTCTCCTTGTTTATTTTTTGAATTCTTGCTTCTTCATTCTCTTGATTGAATGTTTCTTTCTTCCTTCTGGTTCACACTGTTGATTTGAGTCCCAGTCTCCTTCCCATCACTGTTGGTTCCCTATACATTTTCCTTTTATTTCACTTAGCATAGCCTTCATTTTTTCATCTAATTTGTGACCATATTCAACCAATTCTGTGAGCATCCCCGTTATCAGTGTTTTGAACTGTGCATATGATAGGCTAGCTAGCTATTCATTGTGTAGTTGTATTTTTTTCTGGAGCTTTGATCTGTTCTTTCCTTTGGGCCATTTTTTTTTTTTTTTTTTTTGTCTCGACCTGCCTGTTACACAGTAAGGGGAGGAGCCTTAGGTGTTCACCAGGGCGGGGCAACCCACATTGCTACATTGTGACACTGTATGTGGGGAAGGGATCCAAGAGGGAATAATGGTGCTTGCTTCACTCTCTGCCAATTTTCAGTCAGTTCCCCTGCTACCCACCAGCAAATTGTGGACTTCTGGTGCTGATTCCTGGGTGGGTGGTTTGTGTACATTCTAAGACCCTGTGAGTTTTTCCAATAATAGTAGTTTCTCCCGCTGCCGCCTCAATCCCCACCGGTGTTTTCAATCAGAGGTTTGAGGCTTTATTTCCTTGATCTGGAGCCCTGGGTTGTGCAGTCTGTCTCACTCCCCAGTTGTTCCTCCCGGTTTATCTGCATGTGAATGTGGGACTGCCCACTCTACCAGCCACCGCCTTGCCAGGTCCTCCAGCTGCCACCTTGGCAGCCAGCTGCAGACTTACCCTCCCTGCTCCACAATCCACCCCTTTGCTGGGTCTGCCAGCTGCTGCCCTGCTGGAAGTCCTCTCCTCCCGGCTGCCTGTCTCTGTCCCTCCTACAAGTCCAGATGGATGTTTCTTCTTTAACTCCTTGGTTGTCAGACTTCCATACAGTGTGATTTTCTGTCAGTTCTGTTGTTTTTTGTTTTTAAATTGTTGTCGTCCTTCTTTTGTTTGTGCAAGGAGGAACAGTGTGTCTCCCTATGCTTCATCTTGATTGGAAGATTGATTTATTTCTTTATAAAACACTTGATTGAGGTATTTTTTTAAATATATTTTATTGATTATGCTATTACAGTTGTCCCATTTTCTCCCTTTTATTTCCCTCCTCCCTGCACCCTGCCCTCCCATCCACATCCCCTCCTGCTTAGTTCATGTCCATGGGTTGTATGTATAAGTTCTTTGGCTTCTACATTTCCTATACTATTCTTAACCTACCCCTGTCTATTTTCTACCTATCATTGATGCCAACTATTCCCTTTACTTTTCCCCCCATTCTCCTGCTCACAGGAAGTTCTGCGAGCTTCCTGATTACCAATGTTTGAACTGTCCATTTGGTAGGTTGGCTATCTCTTCATTGTGTAGTTGTATTTTTTTTGGAGCTTTGATCTATTCTTTCATTTGGGCCATATATTTTTGTCTCAGTGCACCTGTTATGTAGTAAGAGTCAGAGCCTTAGGTATTTGCCCAGGCAACCAACATGGCTTTGTTGTGATGCTGTATGCGGGGAAAGGGTCAAGAGGTACAATGCCACTTACTTGGCACTCAGCCGACTTTCAGTCACTTCCACTGCTACCCACAAGCAAATTGGGCCCTTCTCGTTCTGATTCCCTGGTGAGTGTGTATATGTTCTAAGACCCTGTGTGTCTCTCCAATGAAGTCTCCTGTGAGGTTGGGATTTTCTACTACCGCCTTAACCCCCACAGGTTTTTTCAGTCAGAGGTTTTGAGGCTTTATTTCCCCATGCTGGAACCCTGGGTTGCACAGTTTGTCTTGTTCCCCAGTTGGTCCTCCCAGTTTATCTGCAGTGTGGGACTGCCTGCTCCACAAGCTGCTGCCTTGCCTGCCCCATCCTCCAGCCACCACCTTGCCATGAGTCCTCTCCACCCAGCTGCCCATGTCCACTCTTCCTACTGTTCTGGATGAATGTTTCTTCTATAACTGCTTGGTTGTCAGACATCCATACAGTTTGATTTTTCTCTCAGTTCTGTTTTTTTTGTTGTTGTTGTTGTTTTTTAAATTGTTGTTCAAGTACAGTTTTCTACCTTTTACTCCCATCCCAGCCCACCTCCCCAGCCCTCCCCACCTCCCTCCCATTTCCACTGCCCACCTTGTTTTTGTTCATGTGTCCTTTATACTTGTTCCTGTAAACTCTTCCCCCTTTCCCTTGAATTTCCCTCCCCTCTCCCCTCTGGTCACTGTCAGCCTGTTCTTTATTTCAGTGGCTTTGGTTATATTTTGCTTGTTCTTTTGTTTTCAAATTTGGTGTTGTCCTTCTTTTGGTTGTGCGAGGGGGCAACAGTGTATCTACCCACACCCCCATCTTGGCCAGAAGTAATGATTGAGGTATAGTTGACGTACAAAAAACTCAACATATTTAACATATACAACTTGATGAGTATGGAGATAAGTATACAACTGGAAACCATCACCACAACCTGTCCCTCACCTCCAAAAGTTTCCTTTCACTTTACTAATTATTATTAATTTTGTGGTAAGAACACTAAACATAAGACCTAATCTCCTAGCAAATTTTTAACTGTAAGCACAATGCTGTACTTAGGTCTCCAGGGCTTATTCATCTTGTATAACTGAAACTTCGTACCTTTGGCACATACCTCTGTTTCCTCCTCTCCCAGCTCCTGGTAACCACTATTCTGCTGTTTGCTTCTTGAGTTTAACTACTGTAAATGTCTCATATAAGTAGAATCAGGCAGTATATGCCATTTTGTGTCTGGCTCATTTTGTGTCTGGCTTGTATCCTCTAGGTTCATCCATGTTGTAGCAAATGGCAGGATTTTCTTTTTAAGGGGGAATAATATTCCATTACACACACCACACACACACACACACACACACACACACACACACACACACACACACACACATCCTGTTTATCCATTTGTCCAAGCCAGTGGACATTTAGGTTGTTTCCATATCTTGGCTATTGTGAATAATGCTGCAATGGACATAGGGGTGCAACTATCTCTTCAAGATAATGATTTAATTTCCATTGGATATATAACCCAAAGTGGGATTGTTGATCACATGGTAGTTTTATTTTAAAATTTTTGAGGAGCCTTCATACTATTTTTTACAGTGGCTATAACAATTTGCATTCCCACCAACAGTGCACATGAGTTCCAATTTCTCTACATCCTTGCCAAAGCTTATCTTTAAAAAAAAATAACAAATATGAGGTGATATACCATGGTTTTGACTTGCATTTTACTGCTATTAAGTGATTTCAGTACCTTTTCATATGCCTGTTGGCTGTTTGCATTTCTTCTTTACTGAAATATTTATTCAGTTCTTTAAAAAATCAGCTTATTTCCTTTTTTTGCTATTGAGTGGTAGGAATTCCCTATGTATTTGGACATTAACCCTTTGTCAGATACATGGTTGCAAATATTTTTTCCCATTCTGTAGGTTGCCTTTTCATTCATTTATTCATGCATTCATTAACAAATATTTGTTGAGCACCTGTTCTGTTCCAGGCACTGTCCTAGGCAGTGTGGGTAGAGCAGTGAATCAAGAAAAGCCCCTTTCCTCTTTTCCCTCATGGAGCTGGCTTTAGAGTACGGGATAGTAGACAATAACAACAACAACAAAAGTAAATATTGCTATGTCAGGATTATGGAGGAAAGTAAGGCAGAGTATAGAAGACAAGGAGGGAAGTGGGTATGCCATATAGGATGGTCAGAGGAGAACTTCCTGATAAGGCAGCAGTTGAGTAGAGGCCTAAAAGAGACATGAAGGTGAGGCTTACAGAATCCTGGAGGAAGAGCATTCCAGAGAAGGACATGTATGTGCAAAGGCATGAGCATGCTTAGGGGCCAGGGGTGCCAAAGCGGAGAGTTAGGAGAAGATTAGGAGAAGATGAGCTCAGAGAAAAAACAGAAGGTGGTCAGATCACATATGGCTTTGTGGGCCACTGGGAAGGACTTGGAATTTTTCCTGAGTAAGCTGGGGTTTGAGCAGGTGAGTGATATGACCTGATTTCATTTTGACAGAACCATTCTGTCTGCTGTGTGTGTTGGGGCTGGGGCAAGGATGGGAGGAGATGGACCAGTTAGAAAGCTGCTGTGATAAGCTAGGTGAGAGACAAAGGGGTTAGGGGCCAGACAGAAAGTGAGCTCTGAAGGTGGCAAGAAGTGGTTGGATTCTCTTTATAATGTAAAAAAGGAATCAATGGGGTTTTTAATAAATTGGATGTGGAGAGACAGAGAAAGCAGAGAGATAAGAACTATACATTCCTTAACTGTCATTCCACTGTTCTGTATCGATGTGCAAATAATAGAAGAGCAGCTTGATGTCTCCAATCATGTTACCTATGTGATGCCACCTCCTCCTGGGCAGAATAAGGTAGCACTGGATCAAAATCATACTTAGCAGCTTTCCCCCTCTGTAACTTTATCTCTCTGAGCCATTTCTTCATCTGTTAAATTGGACAATGATATTCACAGTGCCTCCATCAGAATGTTTTAGTGTGAATTAAACGTGATTACTGGCATATGATGGGTACAACCTAGATGTTAGTCCTTAATCTGTTTTGGAGTCCGCAGGCCTGTGCTTTGATCATAGGATGTAGTCCTTTCCTTGAAGTCCAATAACCCCAGTAAAAGTGCTTGGGCTCAGAAATAAAAGGTTCAGAACTAGATGAAAAGGCAGCCATGGCTGTAACTGCTGCACTTGGTCAAGTCATTCAGACCTTTATGCCTCAGTTTACTCACCTATGAAATAGGGAGACTAATAGCATCCTTGTAGGGTGGCTGAGAGGATTAGATGAGGTGACACACGTACTGAGCACAGGACTGTCCCTCAATCACAGCTGCTTCTTTTCTCCTCCTTCCCAGCTACTGCTGTTGGCTGCCAAGCACCTGCATTGGGATTTGCCCCCACACTTCATGTCTGCTCCAGGTTATAGAAAATTACATTCTTGTCCTGCCTCATATGGAACTGCAGCTTGTTCTGTGGCTGGGGATTTAATGTCTTTGCAAATTGCCTGATTCTGATATTTACTGTCCTCTGCATGTCCTGGGCTGGCTCCCATGGAAAGAACTAGCTGCAGGCTTTGTTCTGAGCAGAAGCCATGTGCACTGAAGCCTATTGGTGGGGAATGTGTGAGAGGAAGGACTGAGATTTGTTTTTTAAGTCACAAAAGTGTCAGTAGAGAGTCCCATCTTTCTCTCTTATCTGGGATGTGGTACCTGGTCACTCAAGTTCACAGTTGCTCCTTTCAATCCTTTTTCCACACAGCTGCCAGAGGCCCAGGAGATTGTTTAAAATGTCCTATCATATCATGTGACTGTTCAGAACCTTTCAGTGGCTTCGGCTGGTCTCAGGATAAATACAAAACCCTTCTCAGAGCTCACGGTGTTGTCTTAAAACATCCTCCTTCTCATTCTCCCAAGCCACAACTGGTTTGCCCTTTGCAAGTTGATTTACATTCTTCCTTTCATCACAGGTCTTCCTGTATGCTAGTCTGCCTTTGGGTAGAGGTTCATTGGGCACCTAGAGTCTGAGAGAAAGGCACAGTCAATAAGGTACAGGTAGGACATTTGCACTGCTACCATATGAGATTTAAAATAAAATAATGGTAGGCAGCAACATATTCTTTTATTTTTCAAAATAGTACACATTTATGTTGTGCTGAACTAAATTAGTTTTCTAGTTTGTTTGTTGCTACTCTCTCTTTAACTTTTTCTTATTCATTCTCTTTTACTCTCTATCTCTCCGGGTCCCTAAACCTGTACTTAATTTCCAATTGGAGTCAAGCTTTTGAGACAAAGGAAGAAAAAATTTAAAAAGAGCTGAGCATGGAGTATTCAAAGAAGACTGGACATCTCTGGAACACTACCATCATCATTATCATTAACATCATCATCATTTTTTATATAATAATAACAATACTGGTAAAATTACCCATTATTGGCTATATAAAATGAAGCAGGCCCTTGCATGCATTATTCCCAGAACTCTTTACGGAAATACTATTACCCTCATTTTAGAGGTAAGAAAAGCTAAAACTCAGGTTGTGATGCTGCCCAAGGTCTTATAGCAGTTACAGATAGAATTAACATTCAGATCACCTGAACCCAAAGCCAAGGCTCAATCTAAAGCTGGCTTCCACATGAGCTTTTGGGTTTCTTGGGCCAGGAGGTCCCTCTAGTATTTTAGTATCTAGGAAGACCCCAAGCAGAAGCCAGTAAAATGGGCCTCATGATACCTAGGCATAATGGCTCTCCTTTCTGTACCCCACAAAGACACAAGAGTCACTTTGACCTAGAGTCTCAGTTTGCAAGACTAGGAGACTCCCAGATACACATCTGAGTTGATGGCTTTGCATATTGCTAAGCAACAATAGAGGAGCTCAGGTCAAGCTTGGGGTGTGTCAGTTTCCTAGGGAAACAAATTAAAACAAACTAGGTGGCTCAGCACAACAGAAACTTAATCTCTCCCAATTCAGAAGGCCAGAGGTCTTAAATCAAGGGGTCAGTGAATCAATTACTTCTGGGGCTGGGAGGGAGAATTAAGTCCATGCTTCTCTCCTAATTTCCTTGATGTTTTCTGACTTGTAGATGTATCACTTAATTTTCTGCCTCCATCATCACATGGCATTCTCATTGTGTGTCTCTGGGTCCAAACTTCTTATTCTTATAAGGACACTAATCATTGGATTAGGACACATCTTACTCTGAAATGGCTTCATTTTAACGTAATTACATCTGCAAAGACCCTATTTCCAAATAAGGTCACATTTGCAGGTGCTAGTGTTTAAGACTTCAGCATGTCTTTTTGGGAGACACAATTCAATCCACAACAAGGGGGCAAGAGGAGAGGTTGTAGCATTCACCTTAAGCCATGTGGAGTGACCACACAACCCAAATAAAACAGTAGCCATAGCTGCTATGAAGGCAGCTTCATGACAACTTCCCATCTCTTTCCAATCAAATGGCCATCTGAAGCACTCCTATGTAGAAATTCCAGAGGCTTAAGAGGAAGGGAGAATTTGGGGCAGTTTTAGTGTCATAAAAGAAGAAGCAAGTGGAGGTGTAGGAGAAAGATGGGAACCACAGCCATTGAGGTGCCCTGCCCACATCTCCTTCCAGGAGAGCCTGCTGCGAAGAGCATGGCTAGTAGATGGCCTCCTGCTGCTGTACCTTTGGATCTACCCCAGTGTTCATGCTGAAGCCATGATCTCTTGGTCTCTGCTTGGTCAGTGACTAAGTGGGGCAAGGGTACCAGTGCCAGCCTATCCTGCCAACACAGGGTTCTTCCAGTAGACCACACATGCTTGAAAGCACTTCACTTGCTTGGCCAAGGCTTTCTCCAAGTCACACTGCAGGCCAAGGGTGTTCTTAACTTTCCTCCCTCCCTCCCTCCCTCCCTCCCTCCCTCCCTCCCTTTCTCTCTCCCTCCCTCTTTCCTTTACCAGTGTCAGATTGGCATCATGATCTGAAGGCTCTCTCCATCTACTCCTCCTTTTCCTTTTATCCTTCACTGACATCTCTCCCAATAAATCTAGTTCCAACTTGACATCTGCTTCTCAGAGGATGCAAAGGGACGCAAGCAAAAAATGAGAATAGAGATAAGCATATTCAATCTTTTTGGAACCTCTGACTCTGGAACTCAAGAATTTCAGCCCTTGTGTTTGTATAATCACATAGATACATAGACTTGTACCTCATTAAGAGAGTGTATTGAAGATGACATAGAGGTTGGCTAATTGATCGGCTATTCCACAGCCATTCCCACCGACCACCTTGCCTCTTTCTGCTGTAGAGCCTGGAAAAGTCCAATAGTCATTTCCTGGTCTTTTTGCATGGAGGATTGCTTTTCTACCTTTCTCTCCCCTTTTTTCATCCTTAGGATGAGATGCTTAGGTCCTGAGCTGCCATTTGTGAATACATGATAATCATGAAGGAAAAACTCAGAAAATCACAGAGACCCCAGCTCTGGCATAATCAGACCACTGATAGAACACCAGCATCTGCTTACTTCTGGACTTCCTTTTACATAGGAAAAATAAACCCTTATCTGTGTAAGCCATGGTGTATCACTTGCAAGTGTTGTACCACAGCTTAGAGATCAGGGTTTATTGTGGAAAAAGGGCTGAGGAAATACCAATAGCATCTCTTGGTGACACATAATTTCACAGGCAGAAAGGCCAGCAAGTACCCAGATTCCTGTCCACTCAGCCTCCCATGGAGAAGTGTCCCTGGGCTGGGAGCACCTGGATGCACTGTAGAATTGAGAAATAATCTTCTCTCTGTTTTTATAGGGGTGAATGAGAGATTTGGGCTTCATTTGTCTCATCTACTTTATCTAATGGGTAGGAAGAGTCAAGAGACCACAGAGGGTATGATAGTGAGAGTTTGTAGGAAAGACTATAAAGCATTACTAACTAAGAGAGAGTAAGTGGGACCCCTGGGGGGATGGTCTTGGGAATATCTCAAAAGGGAAGGCACAAAGGGAAACAGGGCCCAACTACTCACTTATGTGTCATTAAGGGGTTAATCTTGTTTTCTATGTTAAAAAAAATTCAAGTATACTTCCCATATCCTCCCAAAAGCCTTCATCTCCATCAGCTGAATGTGAATCACCCCCACACTCCAAGTGCAATTGGATGTCATGTTCTTTAGTTAATATCAGCAGTAGTAACACTTGAGCACTAAAAAAGCCCAAGTAATTATATGTCTGTTTTCTTTGCTCTTATCATTTGCACATAACAAAGGCACCTGCCACATTAATTGTGCCCTTTCAATAAACATCTTCTCCAGCCAACCAACCAAAAAATGTGTTTTGGGGAAGGAGATGTGTGTTAGAAGGTAGAGTTTCATTTTTACATCAGATCTGCAGATTTTCCTTGAGTCCAGTGATGTACTCATTCATACGAGGCTGCCAAACTTTCACCCAGATCATCAGGGAAGATGATTTGTTGAACTTAAAAGTAAAAAAAGAGAGAGAGAAAAAAAATAAACAAATCTTAGAGAAGGAGAATCTAGATAGAAGTTAATCAAACCTTCTTGCCTGGTGTTCAAGGTCATAGCATCATGTTGAGGATGAGGTTTCTTGGAAAAAAAAAAAAAAAAAAGCTCATTCGCAGATGTTTCTAGGCTTTGTGAAATAGTTCTTGACAGTTTCTTTCTATTTACACAAAGAAATATAATATAGAGTAAAGGACATACATTTTAAAGGTTTGATTCCTTTAAAATCTTTTAATTGTAAAATATGCAGAACCTAAAATTTGCCATTTTAACCATTTTAAGTGTAAATGTCAGTGGCATTACTGGCAATCAAGATGTTGTACAACCATCACCACTATTTCCAAAATTTTTCATTACCCCAAACAGAAACTCTGAAGTCATTACACTTGGTCAATTTTCCCATACATCTACAATGTGCAGCCAAAATCCAGACTGAGATATAGAACATTTCTAGCTTCCAGTAGGCTCCTTGGCCTCTGTCCCTGAGGTAGCCTCCCAGAGGTAAGCACCATTCTGGCCTGTATCACCATGAATTAGCTTTGCCAGAAAATTCATATAAATGGAAACAAAGAGTATACGGCTTTTTGTGTCTGACTTCTTTCGCTCAATAATACCCATGACATTGATGCATGTTGTTGCATGTATCTGTCATTTGTTAACTTTTATAGCTATGTGATGTTTTATTTCATGAACATATCACAATTTATTTTCTTTCTTCATTCACCTAGCAACAAACATTTGGGTTGTTTCAAGTTTGGAGCTATTATAGGTAAAGCTTATGTGAAATGTATTGTGTAAATCTTTTAGGGAAACATGGGTACTCCTCCGTGGCTATTGTATTACTCTACTAAAGCTGCCATGACAAAGTACCACAGACTGGGCAGCTTAAACAACAGAAAGTGACTGTCTCACAATTCCGAAGCGTGGAAGTCAAAGATCAAGGTGTCAGCAGAGTTGGTTTCTTCTGAGGCCTCCCTCCTTGGCTTGCAGTTGGCCTTCTACTCCCGGTGTCTTCACATGGTCTTCTCTCTGTACATGTGTATGTCCTAATCTCTCTTCTTATAAGGATTCCAGTCAGATTATATTAGGGCCAGTACCAACAATCTCATTTAACCTTGATTACGTCTTTAAAAACCCTATTTCAAACACAGTCATATTTTGCAGTACTGGGAATTAGGACTTCAACAGAGGTATTATGGGGAACCAATTTAGCCCTTAGTAGCTTTGTATTTAGGAGTGGCATCACTTGGTCATAGGTGGAGCATGCCACTTAGTGTTAACGGATATTTTCAGTTCTCCAACATTAAGTAATTGTACCAGTTGAAGTCCCAGCAGCAGTGAGAGCTTCAATTCCTCCATGTCCTTGAGCATACTTAATATTGTCAGTCTTATTTTCATTTTAGTTATTTTGGTGGGAGAGCAGCAGTGTCTTCTTATGGTTTCTCAGAAACTTCTTGAACAAGTAACTTAGTGTCTGATTTAGTACTTCCCCTCTAGTTTGTATACTATCAGAACATATTTTGTGGTTGTACCTTGGAGACTGTTTAACTCACAAAGATTCCTATGGTGTGTTTGTCTACACAAGGCTGGGAAGTGATGCAGAAATTGTGGATAAGCTAAATTTACATCTTTATATGTTTATGTGAAATTTCTCAAAACTCCTCAATTAGTGTTTGTTACTTTTCTAAGGAAAAACCCAAGCATTTTAAAGAGAAAGGTGAAAACATCTTCTTGGGCATCCATAATAGAGGTGAATCTAGGGTCAATTTTCAGTGTGGTTTTTAACTGGCTTTCTTTTTTAAAATTTTTTAGAGAGAAAGGGGAAAGAGAGAGAGAGGGAGAGACACTGATTTGTTGTTCTTCTTGTATGTGCCTAACTGGGTATTGAACCTGCAACTTCGTTGCATCAGGATAACTTTTGTTTTAGATTTTATTTATTTATTTTTTGGGGGGGGAGAAAGAGAGGAAGAGAAACGTCAACATGTGGTTGCTTCTCACACACCCCCTACTGGGGAGCTGGCCTGCAACCCAGGGATGTGCCCTGACTGGGAATCCAACTGGTGACCCTTTGGTTTGCAGGCTGCCACTCAATCCACTGAGCCATACCAGCCAGGGCCAGGATGACATTCTGACGAACTGAGCTGCCCAGCCAGGTTTTCTTTTTCAAAGATCTCACTCACCAGAGAGCACTGGGATCACCCACCTGTTACAGGAAGGAAGGGAAGCTTCAGGAAGAAGACAGAAGAAGATGATGCTTCATTGTTTGAGCTGTATTTGCACTTATGTATAGGTGTGAATGTATTTGTGTATACACATACACATCATTTTTTTTGTAGGATCTGTATCAGATGCTATGCTAAGAACCTTCTCAGCAATCTTCACAGAGTCTTGATAAGATTGGTGATAGTATATTATCAACAATAGTAATATAATAATTATATTATTATTTATTGATTTTCAGAAAGGTTAAATGCCACATAGCTTGCAAATGGCAGAACTAAATGTCTCAACTCAGCTCCACCTGACTTATTCATGGACATCCTACTGCCTCCATGATGAGTCCAAGTCTTACACACGCTTTACCTACAGCATCTCCAACACTGTAACAAACGATGCTGTCCAACACAGTGCTGTAAGGTGGCTATTATTAAGGCGCATTTTAAGGATGAAGAAACAAAAGTACTTGCTCAAGGTCATACAGTTAGTTGACAGGGACAGGATTCTAATCCAGTTGGTATGGCTCCCAGTTCCGTGATTGCTATTATTACTAATATTATTTCAAATCTATCAAGCTCTGGTATGACAAAAGCTGGTCTTGCACTGTCCCTGAGGGACAGGTTTATCCACCAGGCAGTTCTCCTTGCATCAAACTGAAATTGCCCTCCTTTCAACTTCACCCAGTTGCTTCCAATCCACAACCCAGTGTTTAGCACGTAATTGCATCTTGTCTTCTATTAAGCACTAATTTTCTCCTGTGGTTCCTCCCTTTTCCCAGGTTCACCTGCTAACTTCTGGAGGGCAGAGACCAAGTTTTATAAGCTGAACACTTTGCAGAGTGGCAGAATAGAGCTTATTAAATAAATACTTGTTGATGGAAAGTTCCCACCAGGATTTCCCCTTGGGGCCTCATCCCAGGTGTGTGGAAGACCATGTGGGAAGATCACAAGGGATTTGCAGTTGAAATATGCTTACAGTTTGTGTACTCCCTCAACAGACTGTGCAATCAACACTTAACTGTTTTTACATTTAAAATAATATTGCTCCCCTGAAGCCTGTAATTTCTTCACCTTTCTCTTCTTTATTTATTTGATACTGTGTACATATCAAATCAGGAACTGGGGAGTTTACACCCTATGTGTAAAGTGAGTAGAGCTGCAAGAGAGGGTCAGGGTCAGGTTGCCCCATTCAAATTCATCTTTTCAGGAGTGATTGTTGCTTGTGTTTGCCAGTGCCCTCAAATACAATTACCCACTCCTGAAATACTTTGTTCCTATCTCCTGTACTGTGTATCTTAGTTAGAAATTAGTCAGAATTCTTTCAGTTTTAAGTGGTGGGAACCCTACTTAAAGCAGTGTAAGTAGAGAAATAGAATTTGAATTCAACAGCTTTGGCTTCTGTAACTGAACAGTCTGGGGACTTGGGACAAGGCTAGATCTAGAAATGGAAACGACATCATGAAGAGATCTTCAGAACCCCTCTTCCCTTCCCCCCACTCTACTTACGATACCAGCCAGAAGAGCTTTACTTGCTTAACAGATGAAGTCAAAATCTCAAGACTATGTCTTATTGCCCTGAAATGGGTCACACGACCGCCCTTAAACCAATTGCTATTGTTGGGAAAAATGTACTGATTAGCTCATTCTTGAGTGAAGCTCACCAACAAATCATGTGGTCTGACAGCTTTCCAAAGAAATATCTGGGGGCTTTTTTTCGAAGAAGTGCAGGCACAACTTTCCACCACCAGTATGTCCTGTATAGGTCTGTCTCTCTTCCTAACCTGGGGCTCCTGTTAGGCTAGAAGTTGGGAGACTTCTCATGAACCTAAACATATAAAGGGAAAGGAAAAATAAATCTCCAGGGCACTGGAGAATCCTTCCTTTCTTCACTGTTTATCTAATGACAAATGTTGGAATGACAATGATGAGCAAAGGCAGACATGGTCCCTGCCTGCCTGGGGCTTAACGTCTTGTTGGCAAGGCAGGATACACACAAATGACTTTGATACAGAGCAATGTGCATTATACTAGATGTGTGAACAAAGATTCTTGCTTACAGTCTAGAACACTCAAAATGATAGAAGAGTAATGAAATAACACCTTATATTTTTTCATAAAACTCTTTTAAACACCTTCACAGCAATACCTAAGATAGTAGATAAAATGTCCCCGCCATTTATAGAGGGGGAATGGAGACTCTGAAAGGGAAACACACCTACCATGTGCCAGTAACCAGTAACACTATGTGCTTTTACGTAGATAACCCTATTTTCACTAATCTTCCCAATAGCCTTGTAACATGCAATCTCATTTCACAAATGAAATAACACCTCAGAGGTGAACAAATAGGCCCAGCATCAAGTGGAGGAACTGGGATCCCAAGCAGGTTGCCCAGGTAAGCGACTTAATGTTACACAAAATCCAAGGCTGGGCCAGAACCCACTGCCCCATCCAGATCCAGTGGGTGCCTTCCTCTGCCCTTAAAATATGTCCCTCATCATGGGTCACTCTGATCAGTCATTAGGCAATGACTCTTGCAACTGGGCAAATAGCTGTAGGCAGGCTTGGCCCAGAGGAAACAAAAAGGTGCTCTTTCTGCTCTTCTTGACAGAACCTGAAGCCCTGCCCCAAAAATGCCAGCCTCCTTTTCCCTGTAAGGTATTTATGTCCACTCTATTACTCATTGCTAACCCTGTTCTAGAAGCTGGGTGGTGAGGGTAGCAGTGGCATGCAGCCAGCCCCACCAGGGCTTGGCTGAGTGTGTGTGGCAGCCAAGATCTGGCCTATTTTGCACATGTAATGAGCAAAGATCTGCTTGTTATTCTGCTGATATGTTGTGAGAGAAAGGGAAGAGTCAGGATAATTTCAACATTTTTTGTCTGAACAACTAGAAGTTGTCATTTACTAAGATAGAGAGACTTTGGCCAAAGCAGATTTTTGAGCAGGGTAGAGTCAGAGTTCAGTTTTGTATCTGTTAAGTTAAAGATTCTTATTAGACACCTAAGAGGAGATATTAAGAGGCAAATGGATACAGAAAGAGGATGGGGCTGGAGATGACAATGTGAAGTTTGTTATCATAGAGAAAGTATTACATGCCATGGGATGGTTGAAACCATTAGTGAGTGTGACTATAGAGAAGAGAATAAGTTCAGGAACAGCTCTGGAGCACTCCAACCTTAGAGGACAGGAGGGTAAAAACTAGTAAAGAAGATTGAGAAGGCATGGTTAGCGGGTTGATGATAACCAAGAATTAGGTCATGGAGGACAAGCGAAGAAGACATTTCAAGAAGGAGGAAGGAATTGATTACATCAAACAGTGCTGTTAAATTGGGTTAGATTAGGACTAAAG
Organism: Anoura caudifer; assembly: GCA_004027475.1. Taxonomy (NCBI): domain Eukaryota; kingdom Metazoa; phylum Chordata; class Mammalia; order Chiroptera; family Phyllostomidae; genus Anoura; species Anoura caudifer. The sequence continues at coordinate 16,104 of PVKU01007250.1, forward strand.
ATTTACCTTGGTTTTAACAAATGTCATATTATTTGTGACTTTGGCCAGAGTAGAGTAGTGGGAAAAACTCAGGGGAGAATGGAAAGGGTACAAATGGAGAGACATTTTTTTTTACAATAAAGGAGATGATTTTTCTCAAGATGAAAATTCTCAAGATGAAGTATAATGTTAGCATGTTTGTCCTCTGGTGGGAATGATAGAGCAGAGAGGGACAATTTTATGATCAAAGAAAAAGAAAATTGGGCAGTTGCAGGAATAGTGTCCCTCAGGAGGTTGGAGAAGATGGATTCAGTGGATAACCGGGTATTTGGTCTTACACTCCAAACTCTCATTCTGCCAAGTGGCCTGTCCCTACCATGATGCACTCTTGACTTCTCTCCTCAGAACTCTCCTAACTTTCTGAGGAATGTTCTTGTTTGAGAGAACAAAGCCTAGGAGAGAATCCTTACTATTTCTGCTACTGAAAACCATGAATTAGAGAGAAGAGAGAAATAGGAGGTGACAGAAGACTTTGTCTGAGGTGCTGAATGTAGGTGTATGTATTATGTGTATTTTTAGCATGTTTGCCAAATCACCTTGCTGGGGATATTTTCAAGGTTGGGAGGCAGTTTCAAAAGGAAGTTGAGACAAATTAATAAACGGCACTAAAATATAAGAGGTGAAGTAATCTAAGATGTTTACAAGAGACATGGCATTTACCATTGTGTCTAGCCTAAAAACAGTTGATTTTTAATAGGTTCCTTTTAAGGTCATTCATACAACAACAAATGTACATGAGGAATGGGCAAGCTCCTGCAGATAGAGAGGAGAGAAGGCTCTTGTCCTCAGGGAGTTGGAAGTCGAGTAAGGTTTGATTAACACAGGATGTTCACAGAATGGCATTCCATGTTAAGTGTTTGGAGAGATTTAGACATAAATGCTATGGATGCATAGAGCAAGGTTGGATAACCCAGGTAGCATGAAGGGGGCAAGGTCAAGGAGGAGTGGGTTCTATGAAGGGAAATAGGAGAAATGTGCTTCTCACACAAGGACCAGCATGTGCAAAGTCTGTGATGTGAAATACCAGGATTTTGGGAACTGCCCTGCCTGGTTTCAGAAGCTGTAACCCCCCCATGGCTAAGGCTGAGTGAGCAACTTTGAGACCATAAGCCACTAAGGAGACAAAGCCTATCTCTCTGGCAGGGGTGCTGCCTCTGTCCCCTTTACTTCACCCTGCCTGGCTACCAGTGCATGATTGGTTAGCCAATGATGGGCAAGCTTCCTCAAGGGAGGAATGACCTAAGATAGGCATGATCACAGGGGACCCAGGGAAGGACCTGGGGGGCTATAGAAAAAGGGGGTGATGGACACTCGCACCTTGGCTTTGACATAGCCTGAGTCCTCGTTCTGCCTGTGAGAAGTCTCCTAATCTCTTGGCTGCCTTACTTCCCCTGCCTGACTTAAGCCTGAAACAATGACACAGGGTGGCATAGCCCTGTGCTGGAAAGGGTGGGTTCCCCAGGCGATCAGGTCTAAGAAAGAATACATAAAATCCTGTGAAACCTGCTTTGCTAAGAATGCTCTCAATTAAATGATAAAGGTCCAAGTAGGAAATGAGTTTGTTTCCCAAAGTTTTGTAGCTCTTTAGCTAACAGACCCTGACTCAGAATAAGCCCTTGTAGTTCTTTGTATGTTATTTATTGCTTGATCCTTACTGCCTGACAGTGATTAATGAGCTTTTACCTATATTCCTGTGCAAAATGAACCCAATAAAAGCCCATTGAGGAAAAGGCTCTTGGCCCTTCTCCTTTGAGAGATCGGCTACCTTTCCTCCTCGAGCAGATCATGTCATGGTAGACTTATTCTCATCCGTGGTGGCCACAGGGGCCCTGTGGGCAGAGGTCCCCCCCCCCACCAGGGCACATTCAGGAAACACCAAGTAACTCAGGATGGCTAGAGTTGGGACATTATCTTGAGCACCCGGAGGAATGATTGAAAGATTTTAATTGGGGAACAATTAGGGTAGACATGTTTAGAACATAGGAGAAGTGTAAAAACAGTGGTCAGGATACAAGATATCCTCAAGGAATGAGAGACTGCTTGAGCTGTAGTACTATTTAGGGTTTGGGGGTCTAGGGACAGGTATGAAAGGAGAAGGGTTTTCTGTTTCATGACTATGTACTCAGCCAAGGTCTTCTGTGTAACAATGAAACAACTATTCTTCAAATTAAGATTTAGAGTTAAGCACCAAAGTTTTCCAAGCATAGGGCTCTAATCCCAACACACCCACTTGAGCACATACTGTGAACAAAGCACAAAGGTGATCTAGGAGTCCCTTAAAAATATAGGGAGGCATACCTCTGATTCATCAAAATTTATTTTGAGAAGTGGGCAGATGAGCATTAAATAATTAAATGACAGAATGAAAAAATTATTCCCTTTTTGTTATCTTGTAATCCTTTTAAACCATTCCTTGAGCCCAATGCTAATGGATCTTTAAAACCTGTTCCCTTTTTTCATTGCCTAAGGTACACATTTGATTTAGATTGAATGGACAATGAAAGACTATCTTAAGATATTCTTAGAACTTGAGAAAGCAAATGCTATTGCAAAAGGAGGTCAGATCAAGACATTTGGGGGCCAGAGCAGCCTCTTCAAACCAATATTTTTTTCTGCATTGTTTAGTGTTTACTTAGAGGAAAGGTGTGTAGTGTGCGAGGGAAGGCTGAGGCACTATCAGTAGGGGGTGCTAGAATTTTTCCTGAGTGATGAACTCAACTACAGTGGAAACCTCAACACCCCATTTAGCCGAAACAAATAAACAAATAAAGAAACTCTCCAGTAATTGAGATGCACCGTCCACAGTGGTCATCTACACTTCCTAGAGTAGGTGTCATTCACTTATCCTGATTTTTCCCAAACATTATTTCCATGACAGGAGTTCTATGATGCATCTTATTCCATAATGTTCCACCTCTGGGGATGTTCTGGAATCTTGTATGAATGAAGGGCAATTGCTTGGTTGTCTCACTTTTTTATGGTTTATAACAACATTTATCTTACTCACAAATTTATAATTTGGTCAGGGCTCAAATTATATCCTCTGCTTGGTGCCAGCAGTGGTATCTGAAAGGCTGGGGCAGAAATCATCTAAAGGCTCATTCACCCACATCTGACAGTAGATGCTGGTTGTGGTTGGGGCTGTAGGGAGCTCAGCAAGAATACCTACATGCAGATTCTTCAGTGTGGCTTGAGCTTCTTCCCAACATGATGGCTTGGTCCTAAGGATGAGCATTTCAAGAGAAAAAAATGGAGTGGAAGCTCTATCACTTTTGTGACCTGGCTTCAGAAGTCACGCAGCAACACTTCTGCTACATTCTATTCTTTAGAAACAAGCCACAGAGGCCAACACATATTCAAAGGGCAAGGAATTCAACTTCACTCCTTGATGACAAATGAGAAAAAATTTGTGGGCATGTCTTAAAACCCACCACAGTTCACCTTCTTGCCATGAGTTATTTCTATTTCTCCCATAGGCAAAATAGAGACACTCTCTCAAGACCCTCCCTCCCCTAAATTTTCATCTACTTAGAGAAACAGAGACAAGGCTCTTGTAATATAAATCAGATCCAAATGACACCCATTAATCTTTTCTTTTAAGAGTTCGAAACCAGACCTCGGGCTTAGACTCTCACAGAGGTTAGTAACCAACTAGAATTAAATAATGTTTGTTTGATTGATTAATTGATTTTTGAGCCATAATTCACAACAGAATTTTATTTATTTTATATTGCTTCCATTACTGTAAGTAGTATTGGCTTTCCATTCCTAGTACTGGGGTCAAGTTTTCTTTTAACATGGCTTCTTTTAAAAATTAAGTTGTTTTTAAAGAAAATAGTAAGTCAAGATTAGTATGTATGACACTTGAATATGGCAAAATTTATGCAAGTGGGTAGTATAAATGGATTGCAACATAGATAAACCTCAAAAATAATAGACTGAGTGAAAGAATCCACCAACAAAATGCCACATACTGTATGAGTCCATTAATATGAAATGTCCAGAAAATGCAAATCTAAGTAAGTAGATTAGTGATGCCTGGAGCTGGGAGTGTGAAGGAGGATAGACTGAAATGATTGTGCAGTTCGTTGGGGTTGATAGAAATGCCCTAAAGGTAGATTGTGGTAATGGTTACACAACTCTGTAACCAATCTCCTAAAAAATTCTTGACTAGTACTTAAAACAAGTTAATTATGGTATGTAAAATTTACTTCAATAAGTCTGTTTACAATTTTTATAATATAAAAGTAATATACATTTATTGTAGAATGGCACATTCTTTTTTTCATTTTCTATTGTTGTTCAAGTACAGTTGTCTCCATTTTCTACCCACCACTCCCCCCCCAACCATCCCCACTTCCCACCCTTGGTCCTGCCCCCCTTTGTTTCTGTCCATGTGTCCTTTATACATGTTCATGAAAACCCTTCCCCCTCCCACCCATTGTTACCTCCCACCCTCCCCACTGGTTACAAATTTTGAGAGTATATGTAAATACCTGGATTTTTTGAGACATTGGATAATAACAGTAGGGTGGTTTCCAAATTGTGTTCATCAGGGCTGCTGCATTTGAAGGAAAATATATGAGAATTACCAATCAGTGCTTGTTCAAGACCACTCTGATCTGTCCTTATTTATTTTACTATCAGTTTAACTTAGAAACATGGAAATGAACAAAGTTAACCATGAGAGCAAAGGCAGGTATGCCCTGCCCAGTGCCACATGATAGCATGAACCATTGCGTGGGGCCATATGAAGTGTAGATATCCTGATTTGCTTATGAAGGTTGACTCCTGTGTTATAATAAAAAGGTCAACATGTAAATATCTTCAAACAAAAGTTCTATGGCACAGAACAAAACAGATGAATCAGCATATAGAACTTGGCTCTATTTACAGGTGTGCATATGTCACTTGTCCAGGGTCTCAGAACCTTGACACAGGTGGACCTAATAGAGAACTTCATGGACTTCAGCAGATGATTACATTAGAAGGTAAGATCTCTAAGCTAAAATTGTCCAAGAGCCACTGGCTTAGAGCATGCAGGGTGGACACCACCATCACAGACTTTGGTTTGGTTTTCTATGCTCTCCACAAACTGTAATAATTACCATTTGTGATTTCCTTTATAGATAGGCAAATGAAGACTCTGAGGTGAAGACAGCTGAGTGAATGACAGGGTAGAACAGCCTCATAGAAATTCCATCTGCAAGAAGCCAACCCTCTTCCTCTCCACTCACCCCAGTGCTGATGAAGAGATGGGATGAGAATGGAGCTGGTGGAGCTTGTCCCAGCTGTGAGTCCAACCACATCTGCATTTGGAGGCTGGGGTTATTTCATGGTGCTTGTTGTCTCCCAAGTGTAGCCTCAGGTATAACTGATCTGTCTCTTCTTTTGATGCTTATAAGAGAAAATTTCTGGTAACCCCTACAGAAATCCTGATATTTATTTATTTTTAATTTTTATTAAATTAATTGGGGTGACATTGGTTAATAAAATTATATGTTTCAGATGTACTGTTCTATAGTACATCATCTGTATATTGTATTGTGTGTTCACCACGCAAAGTCATCTCCTTCTGTCACCATTTATCTTGCCTTTACCCTCTTACACCCATGCCCCTTTCCTCTGGTAATCATCATAATCTTGTTTGTGTCTACGAGTTTTTTGTTCGCTTTGTCTTAATCCCTTTACTTTTTTCACCCAATCCCTCAATCCCCCTCCCCTCTAACAGCTATCAGTCTGTTCTCTGTATCCATGAATCTGTTTCTATTTTGTTCATTAGATTCCATATGTAAGTAAAATCATATTGTATTTTATTTCTGGACTCTCCATTTTGTTCCATTGATCTTTACATCTGTTTTTATGCTGGTACCAGGCTGTTTTTATTACTGTGGTCTAAAGTATAGTCTATATCAAATAATATGATTCCTACAACCTTATTCTACTTTCTCAACATCACTGCTGCTATTTGAGGGCTTTTGTGGTTCCATATAAATTTTTGGAATATTTGTTTTAGTTTTGTGAAATACACCATTAGCATATTGATAGGAATTGCATTGAATCTATAGATTGCTTTGGGTAGTAAGGACATCTTAATGATGTTAAGTCTTCCTGTCCATGAACACAGTATATGCTTCCATTTATCAATATCTTCTTTAATTTCTTTTTTATTGTGTTTTTTTTCCATTACCACTTATCCCCTTTATACACCCTACTTCCCCCACCACTTGCAGTCATTACACAGTTGTCCATGTCCATGAGTCATTATTCCTTTTCACTGGATCCCTCTACCCCCTTTTCTTACAATTTTCCATGTACAGGTCTTTTACATCCTTGGTTAAATTTATTTCTAGGTATTTTGTTTTCTTTTGAAACAATTGTGAATGGGATTGTTTTCTTAGTTTCCCTTTCTTATAGTTCATTAATTGGTATATAAAACTACACTGATTTCTAGATAAATATTTTGTATCCTGCTAACGTTATTGGAATTATATATCAGTTCTAGTAATCTTTTGGTGAAATCTTTGGTGTTCTCTATATCCAGTATTATGTCATCTGCAAATAATGACAATTTTTTGCAGTTAAAGTGGATATCCCTGACTTGTTCCCGGTCTTAGGGAAATGCTATTAGTTTTCATCCATTGAGTATGATGTTGATTGTGGGTTTGTCATATGTGGCCTTTATTACATTGAGGTATGATACCTCTATTCCTACTTTGCTGAGGATTTATCATGAATGGGTGCTGGATTTTATTGAATGCTTCTTATGTGTCTATTGATATGATCATATGATTTTTATCCTTCATTTTGTTTATGTGGTGTATCATGTTTATTGATTTGTGGGTATTATACCAAACTTGCATCCTAGGAATAAGTCCCGCTTGATCATGGTTCATGATCTTTTTAATGTATTCCTGGATCCAGTTTGCTAATATTTTGTTGAGGATTTTAGAATCTATGTTCATTAGGGATATTGATCTATAATTCCCTTTTTTTGTAGTGTCTTTATTTGGTTTTGGAATTAAGATAATGCAGGCTTATAAAATGAACTTTGGAGTCTTCCATTTCTTGAATTTTTGGAATAGTTTAAGAAGGATAAATGTTAGTTCTTTGAAGGTTTGGTAAAAATCATCTGTGAAGCCATCCAGTCCAGGAGTTTTGTTTTTTGGAAGTGTTTTTGATTACTGCTTCAATTTCAATACTTGTAATCAGTCCATTCAGATTTTCTGATTCTTCTTGATTGAGTTTTCTTTTTTCTTTTATTTTTAAAATTTATTTTAATTGTTGTTCTTGTATAGTTTTCTGTCTTTCACTCCCATGCCAACCCATTGCTCCACCTCTCCCCACCTTCCACCCATTTCCACCGCCCCTAGTTTTTGTCTGTGTGTCATTTATAATTGTTCCTGTAAACCCTTCCCCTTTCCCCTGAAATTCCCTTCCCTCTCTCCTCTGGTGACTCTCAGCCTGTTCTCAATTTCAATGTCTTTGGTTATATTTTGGTTGTTTGTTTGTCTTGTTTACTAGGTTCCTGTTAAAGGTGAGATCATATAGTATTTATCTTTTACTGCCTGGCTTATTTCGCTTAGCATGATGCTTTCCAGCTCCATCCATGCAGTCGTGAAGGGAAAGAGCTCCTTCTTTCTTTCTGCTGCATAGAGTTCCATTGTGTAAGTGCACCATAGTTTCTTGATCCATTCATTTACTGATGGGCACCTAGGTTGCTTCCAACACTTGGCTATTGTAAATTGTGCGGCTATGAACATTGGGGTGCATAGGTTCTTTTGGATTGGTGTTTCAGGGTTCTTAGGATATAATCCCAGCAGTGGAATTGCTGAGTCAAAAGGTAGGTCCATTTTTAGTTTTCTGAGAAAATTCCATACTATTTTCCATAGTGGTTGTACCAATCTGCAATCCCACCAACAATGTACCAGGGTCCCCTTTTCTCCACAACCTCTCCAACGCTTGTTGTTTGTTGCTTTGTTTATGATGGCCATTCTGACTGGTGTGAAGTGACATCTCATTGTGGTTTTAATTTGCATCTCTTTGATAGCTAGTGATATTGAGAATCTTTTCATGTGTCTCTGGATCCTCTGTATGTCCTCCTTGGAGAAGTGTCTGTTCAAATCCGTTGCCCATTTTTTAATTGGGTTGTGTGTCTTCTTGGAGTGGAGTCATGTAAGTTCTTTATATATTTTGGAGATTAAACCCTAGTCTGAGGTATCATTGGCAAATATGTTTTCCCATACAGTTGGTTCTCTTTTATTTTAATACTGTTTTCTATAGCTGTACAGAAGCTTTTTATTTTGATGAGATCCCATTTGTTTATTCTTTCCTTTATGTCCCTTGCTTTAGGGGACATATCAGTAAAAAATGTTGCTGTGTGAAATATCTGAGATTTTTCTGCCTATGTTCTCCTCTAGGGCTTTATTGCTGTCACAGCTTATATTTAAATCTTTTATCTACCTTGAATTTATTTCTGTGTATAGTGTAAGTTGGAGCTCAAGTTTCATTTTTTTTTTCCCCTTTGGCTGTCCAGTTCTCCCAACACCACTTGTTGAAAAGGCTATTTTTACTCCATTTTATGTTGCTGCCCCCTTTATTGAATATTAATTGACTGTAGAGACTTGGGTTTCTACCCAAGAAACAGAGCCCATTTATGGGCTCTCTGTTCTGTCCCACTGGTCTACTTACCTGTTTTTATGACAGTACCAGGCTGTTTTGATTACAGTGGCCTTGTAATACAATTTAGTATCAGGTATTGTGATCCCTCCTACTTTGCTCTTCTTTCTCAAAATTGCTGCAGCTAATCAAGGTTGTTTATGTTTCCATATAAATTTTTGAAGTGTTTCTTCTATGTCTGTGAAATAAGCCATTGGTACTTTAATAGGTACTGGGTTGAATCTATAAATTACTTTGAGTAGTATGGACATTTTGATGATGTTAATACTTCTGATCCATGAACACGGTATATGTTTCCATTTGTTTGTGTCTTCCTTGATTTCTTTCTTCAGTGTTGTGTAGTTTTCTGCATACAGGTCTTCTACCTCCTTGGTTAGGTTTATTCCTAGGTATTTTATTTTTCTTTTTGGTGTAATGAATGGAATTGTTTATTTTTGATTTCTGCTTCTGCTGTTTCATTGTTGGTATACAAAAAAACCTTTGAACCTTGGTACTGGCACAAAAACAGGCACATGCACCAGTGGAATAGAACAGAGAGCCCAGAAATAAACCCAATTCTCTATGGTCAATTAATATTGAACAAAGGAGGCAGCAACAGAAAATGGAGTAAAAGTAGTCTCTTCAACAAGTGGTGTTGGGAGAACTGGACAGCTACATGCCAAAAAATGAAACTTGAGCACCAACTTACACCATACACAAAGATAAATTCAAGGTGGATAAAAGATTTAAATATAAGCTGTGACACCATTAAAGTCCTAGAGGAGAATGTAAGCAGGAAAATCTCAGATATTTCACACAGCAATATTTTTGCTGATATGTCCCCTAAAGCAAGGGACACAAGGAAAGAATAAACAAATGGTATCTCATCAAAATAAAAAGCTTCTGCACAGCTAAAGAAAACAGTATTAAAATAAAAAGAGAACCAACTGTATGGGAAAACATATTTGCAATGATACCTCAGACAAGTGTTTAATCTCCAAAATATATAAAGAACTTACATGACTTCACTCTAAGAAGACAAGCAACTTAATAAAAAAATGGTCAAAGGACTTGAACAGACATTTCTCCAAGGAGGACATACAGAGGATCCAGAGACACATGAAAAGATGCTCAATATTGCTAACTATCAGAGAGATGCAAATTAAAACCACAATGAGATACCACTTCACACCAGTCAGAATGGCCATCATAAACAAAGCAATAAACAAGAAGTGTTGGAGAGGTCGTGGAGAAAAGGGGACCCTTGTGCACTGTTGGTGGGGCTGCAGGCTGGTACAACCACTAAGGAAAGCAGTATGGAATTTTCTCAGAAAACTAAAAATGGATCTACCTTTTGACTCAGCAATTCCACTGCTGGGATTATATCCTAAGAACCCTGAAACACCAATCCAAAAGAACCTATGCACCCCAATGTTCATAGCCGCACAATTTACAATAGCCAAGTGTTGGAAGCAACCTAGGTGCCCATCAGTAAATGAATGGATCAAGAAACTATGGTACATTTACACAATGGAATTCTATGCAGCAGAAAGAAAGAAGGATCTCCTACCCTTTGCCAAAGCATGGGTGGAACTGGAGAGCATTATGCTAAGCAAAATAAGCCGGGAAGTGAAAGACAAATACCATATGATCTCACCTTTAACAGGAACCTAATCAACAGAACAAACAAACAAGCATAATATAACCAAAGACACTCAAATTGAGAACAAGAGAGGAGAGGGGTAGGAATTTCAAGGGGAAAGGGGAAGGGTTTAGAGCAACAAGTATAAAAGACACATGGAGCAAAGCTCGGTGGGGTGGAAATGGGAGGGAGCTGGGGAGGGCTGGGGCGGTGGTCTGGGATGGGAGTAGAAGACAGAAAACTGTAGAAGAACTACAATTAAAATACAATAAAAAAAAAAGCCTTTGATTTCTGGATATTGACTTTGTGTCCAGCTGTTTGACCAAATTCATTTATTAGGTCGAGCTGCTTTTTGGCTGAGTCTATAGGAGTTCTATGTACACTATCATGTCATCTGCAAACAATGATAGTTTTGTTTCCTCCTTTCCAAGTTGAATGCCTTTTATTTCCTTTTCTTGTCTACTTGCTGTGACTAAGACTTCTAATACTATATGGAATAGAAGTGGTGAAAGTGGACATCCTTGTCTTCTTCCTGATCTCAATGGAAAAGATTTTAGTTTTTGCCAGTTGAGTTTGATGTTGGTTGTAGGTCTCTCATATATTGCCTTTATTATGTTGAGGAATGCTCCCTCTATTCCCACTTTGCTGAGTGTTTTTATCATAAATGGGTGTTGTACCTTATCAAATGCTTTTTCTGCATCTATTGATATGATCATGTTATTTTTGTCTTTGCTTTTCTTTATGTGATGTATAACATTTACTGATTTGTGAATACTGAACCATCCTTGCATCCCTGGGATGAATCCCACTTGGTCATGGTGTATGATCTTTTTAATGTATCATTGGATGTGGTTTGCCAATATTTTGTTGAGGATTTTAGCGTCTATGTACATCAGCGATATTAGCCTGAAGTTTTCTTTCTTTGTTGTGTCTTTATCTGGTTTTGGGTTTAGAATGATGCTGGCTTCATAAAAAGAGTTTGGGAGTCTTCCATCAGTTTGGATTTTTTGGAATAGTCTGTAAAGAAGAAGGGTTAGCTCTTCCTTAAATACTTTGTACAATTCTCCTGTGAAACCATGTGGTCCAGAGCTTTTGTGTGTGGGGAGTTTTTTGATTACTGCATCAATTTCATTAGCTTTTATTTGTCTGTTCAGGCTTTCTGCTTCTTCATTGAGTTTTGGGAGATTATTTTTCTAGAATCTTGTCCATTTCACATAGGTTTTCAAATTTCTTGGCATACAGTTCTTCATAGTAATTTCTTCCAATCCTTTGTATTTCTGTGGTGTCACTTGTAATCTCTCCTCTTTCATTTCTGATTGTGTTTATTTGGGTCCTCTCTTTTTATTTTCTTGATGAACCTGGTTAAAAGATTGTCAATTTTGTTTATCTTTTCAAAGAACCAGCTCCTGGATTCATTGATCCTTAGAATTGTGCTTTTGTGTCTATGTCATTTAATTCTGCTCTGATCTTGGTTATTTCCTTCCTTCTACTTGCTCTGGGCTGTCTTTGTTGTTGTTCTTCAAGTTCTTTTGGTGTAGGGTTAGGTTGTTTGTTTGAAATGTTTCTATCCTTTTTAGGTACACCAGTATCACCATGAACTTCCCTCTGAGGACTGCCTTCACTGTGTCCCATAAGTTTTGGGTTGTTGTGAGTTCATTTTCATTTACTTCCAGAAACTTTTTGATTTCTTCCCTAATTTCATTCTTGACCCATTCATTGTTTAATAGCATGCTATTCAATCTCCATGATTTTGGGTGGTTGGGGTTTTTTCCCATGGGGTTGGTTTCTAGTTTCAGTCCCTTGTGGTCAGAGAAAATGCTTGGTACGGTTTCAATTTTCTGGAATTTGTTGAGGCTTGTTTTGTGTCCTATCATGTGGTATATCTTTGAGAATGTTCCATGTGCATTTGAAAAGAATGTGCATTTAGTTTCTTTGGGATGAAGGGCTCTATGTATATCAGTTAAGTCCATTTCATCTGGAGTGTTGTTCAATGCCACAATCTCTTTGTTGATATTTTTTTTGGAAGATCTGTTCATTTTTGACAGTGGGTGTTAAAATCCCCTACACTAATTGTGTTGCTGTCAATATCTTTCTTGAAGTCCTCTAAGATTTTCTTTATGTATTTAGGTGCTCTTATGTTGGATGCATATATATTTACAATGTTTATGTCTTCTTGGTGGATTCTTCCCTTGAGTATTATGAAGTGACCTTCTGGGTGTGTCTTTATGGCTCTTCTTTTGAAGTCTATTTTGTCTGATATGAGTATTGCTACTCTGACTTTTTTTCCCTGTCTGTTTGCTTGGAAAATTTATTTCCAACCCTTCACTTTGAGTCTGTGTAGGTCTTTTGTCCTGAGGTGGGTGTCTTTTAGGCAGCATATGTGTGGGTTATGCTTTCTTATTCATTCAGCTATTCTATATCTTTTGATTGGAGCACTTAATCCATTTACAGTTAAGGTTATTATCGATAGGTACTTATTCATTGCCATTTTCATACCTGTGTTCCTCTCTCTCTGTCCCCTCTCTCTCCCTCTTGCTCTCTGTCTCTTTTTCTTTTTTTCCTTAAAGCAGTCCCTTTAGCATGTCTTGCAGAGCTGGTTTGGTGGAGGTGTATTCTTTGGACTTCTTTTGTCTGGGAAGCTCCTTATTTGGCCTTCTATCTTGATTGAGAGCCTTGCTGGGTAAAGTAGCCTTGGTTGCAGGCCTCTGGTTCTCATTACTTGGAATATTTCCTGCCATTCTCTTCTGGCTTGGAGCGTTTCCATTGAGAAGTCAGCGGCTAACCTCATCAGGGCTCCCTTGTATGTTACTTCCTGTTTCTCCTTTGCTTCCTTTAAGATTTTCTCTTTGTGTTGGAATTTTGCCATTTTAATTATGATGTGTCTTGAAGTGGATCTCTTTGGGTTCCTCTTGATTGGGACTCTCTGTGTTTCCTGGATTTGTGTGACTTTTTCTCTCATCAAATTAGGGAAGTTTTCCATCATTACTTTTTCAAATAGGTTTTCTATCCCTTGCTCTTCTTCTTCTCCTTCTGATATCCCTATTGTACAGATATTATTACATTTCATATTGTCTTGCATTTCTCTTAATCCTTCTTCATTCTTTCTGAGACTCTTTTCCTTTTCTTGTTCTTTCTGGATGTTTTTTTCTACTTTGTCCTCCAACTCTCTGATCCGAGCTTCTGCTTCTTTGATTCTGCTTTTGATTTCTTCTACTGTGTTCTTCAGTCCAGAAATTGTATTCTTCATTTCCTCTTGGCCCTTGTTGATAGTTTCTATTTCCTTTTAATGTTGATATAATTTGCAGTGATTTCATCATAGCTTCCCTGTAGTTTCTGGTAGCTCATTGAGAGCTTATTGAGCTTCCTGACAACTACTGCTTTGAACTCAATATCTTATTCGCCTCTATTTCATTTAGTATTCTTTCTTGGGTTTCCTCCTTTTCTTTCATTTGGGGATTGTTTCTTTGTCTTTCCATTGTTTTTGAAACTCTTCTTGTCAGCCTCAGCTTCTTAAATTGATCTGTTCTTGCTCCCTGGTTTTTATGGTGTGAACCTCTGTGGTAGAATACCTGTGAGATTCAGTGGTGCAGTCTCCTTCAGATGTCCTGGTGTTCACAACTTCCACTGTCTCAGCTCTCGGGATGTCCCCTAGTGGGCTCCAACTCTTGTTTTTTAACAGTTCTGGGGTTTTTTTTTTTTTGGTATCATTTGTGGGTATTTAAAAGAGAAAAGAAAAAAAGAAAAAGAGGAAGGAAGAAGAGATAAAATTGGAAAGAAAGGAAGAAGGAATAAAGCAAGAAAGAAGTAAAGAGAAGTGAAAGGAATTGAGGGATAAAAAAGATAAAAATAATAAAAAAATATAATTAAAGAAAAAAACCTCTTGCTGGTTTCAAACTGACCAAACTGTTTTTTGTGGACTTGCTGGCTGCAAGGGGCTATGGGTTGACTGGTATCGCTTTTCTCGGTGTTCAGCACTCAATCAGCTTTGAGCTACTCTCCCCAGAGTAGCCCTGTGCCTCTCTGCACAGGGCCTTGGGCGTGATTTCTGAGCCTCCTGTGGAGTGCGCGCTTTCCCGAGTTTATGGGTGTGAGGTTGGATCACCTACAAATTGAGCACTCCCCGGGTTTATGGGTGTCAGCACCAGGTCTCCTATGGGGCATGCATGCCAACCGGAGTTTATGGGTGCGGGCTCCGCGGGTTTCCTGCTTTGCGTGCACTCACCCTAGATTCACAGGTGTGAACTCTGGGTCTTCCCGAAAGCCCCCTCCTCCAGTTGCAGGTGCTTCTGGTCACACAGTTGCCTCTGGTTGCTCGGGGGCCTCGGGTCACATTGGTTTGGGCCTGCACTCTTCCCAGGGCTATGCATGGGTGCTCACAGCCCCCATGTTTTTCCCACTCAGACCTTAACTCCTCTCTGTGTGACTTCAAGCAACCAGGCATCTCCCAGTGCTGCTCAAACCTTGTTTGGCTGGGAAGGGAGCAGTTGACCCAATTCTCTCCCTAGATCCCTGTGACAGACCCAGCGAGTGCTGAGCCCCAGACTTCAGCTGCCCTGGTCTCCATGCTGATACCTGGGCCCTTATTGTCCTGAAGTACTCTCCTTACCGTCTGGTTTTTCATTGTCGGCTACAATTTTTGATCTCCTATTTTCATCTATGCTGTGGTACTGTTGGCTGTTTGCTCTGTTCCTCTGTAGATCAGCTAGGTTTTTCTCCTGTGTGTAGGGGGAAGTGGAATCTGCTCCCTCCTACCATGCTACCATCTTCCCTCTGAGTGCCAATTGAGTTTTGAAAGATTGTATTTTTCTAGAAATTAATCCATTTTGTCCAGATTGTGCAGTTTGTTGGCATATAGTTGTAATATTTTCTTATAATCCCTTGTATTTCTGTGGAGTTGGTGGTTACTTCTTTTATTTCTAATTTTATTTATTGGGTCCTCTCTCTTTTCTTTCATGATGAATTTGGTTAAAGATTTATCAATTTTGTTTACCTTTTCAAAGAATCACCTTTTGATTTCATTGATCCTTTGTATTTTTTAAGGCTCTATTTCATTTGTTTCTGCTTTGGTCTTTACTATTCTCTTCATTTCACTTACTTTGAGCTTTGCTTTTTGTTCCTTTTCTAGCTCCTTTAGGTATAAAGTTAGATTGTTTATTAGAATTTTTTTTGTTTCTTGAATTAGGCCTATAATGCTATGAATTTCCCTCTTAGGTCTGCTTTTGCTGTGTTCCATAGATTTTTGGTGGTTGTGTTCTCATTTCATTTGTTTCAAGGTAACTTTTGATTTCTTCTTTGATCTCATTGCTAACCCATTCATCATTTAGTAACATTATTTAGCTTACATGTCTTTTTGTGTTTTTCAGTTTTTTTCTTGTGATTGATTTCTAGCTTCATACTATTATGGTCAGAGAAGATACTTGATAAGATTTCAATCTTCTTAATTTATTGAGACTTGTTTTGTGTCCTAACATGTGGTCTATTCTAGAAAATGTCTCATGTGCACTTGGAAAATATGTATATTCTGCTGGCTTGGGATGAAATGCTCTAAAAATGTAAATTTAATTCATTTGATTTAGTGTTTTATTTAAGGCTTCTGTTTCCTGGTTGATTTTCCATCTGGGAGATCTATCTATTGATGTCAGTGGGGTAATAAAATCCCCTACTATGATTATGTTACTGTTGAACTCTTTCTTTATGCCCACCAATATTTGCTTTATATATTTAGGTGCTCCTATTTGAGTGCATAAATGTTTATAAGGATTATATCCTCTTGTTGAATTGCTCTTTTTATCATTAAGTGGTGTCCTTCTTTGTCTCTTTCTATGGTCTTTGTTTTAAGGTCTATTTAATCAGATATAAGTATTGCTGCTCTAGTTTTTTTTCATTTCCATTTTCATGAAATATCTCTTTCCATCCCTTTACTTTTTGTCTGTGTGTATCTTTTGTTCTGAGGTGTGTCTCTTGTAGCATATATTTGAATCTTGTTTTCTTAACCATTCAGGCACCCTATGTGTTTTAATTGGAACATTTAAGCTATTTACATTTTAGGTATGTATCTATTGACATTTTATTCTTTTAACTATGTTGTTGTTGCTGTTTTCTCCTCCTCCTCCTCCTCCTCCTCCTTCTTCAGAAAGCACTTTAACATTTCCTGTAATACTGATTTGGTGGTAACAAACTCCTTTAGCTTTATCTTATCTGGGAAGCTATTTATTTCTCCTTTAATTTTAAATGATAGCCTTGCTTGGTAAAGAAGTCTTGGTTGTAGGTCCCTGCTTTTCATCACTTTGAATATTTCACACCAATTTATTCTGGCTTGAAATGTTTCTGTTGAGAAATCAGATGAAAGTGTTATGGGAATTCCCTTGTAGGTCATTGTCTTTCTGTTGCAGCTTTTAAGATTCTCTTTTTGTCTTTAATCTCAACTATGATGTGTCTTGGGGTGGGCCTCTTTGGGTTCATCTTAGTTAAGACTCTCTGTGCTTCCTGGATTTATGTGTCTTTTTCCTTCACCAGGTTAGGGAAATTTTTAGTCATTATTTCTTTAAATAGGTTCTTGCTCCCTTGCTCTCTCTTTTCTCCTTCTGGTATCCCTATGATACAGATGTTGTTACACTTCATCTTGTCCCTAAGGTCCCTTAAATTTCCTCATAATTTTTTTTTTTATTTTTCTACATTGATTAGGTATTTTCTGCTACCTTGTCTTCCAAAGTGCTGATTCAGTCCTCTGCTTTATTCAACCTACTGTTTATTT
>PVKU01007250.1:33296-90618 GCA_004027475.1 Anoura caudifer
TTTTTTTTTTTTTTTTTTTTTTTTTTTTTTTTTTTTTTTTTTTTTTTTTTTTTTTTTTTTTTTTTTTTTTTTTTTTTTTTTTTTTTTTTTTTTTTTTTTTTTTTTTTTTTTTTTTTTTTTTTTTTTTTTTTTTTTTTTTTTTTTTTTTTTTTTTTTTTTTTTTTTTTTTTTTTTTTTTTTTTTTTTTTTTTGTCTTCCTATTTTGGCTGCCTTTTGTGTTTGTTTATATGTATTCGGTAGATATACTATGACTCCCAGTCTTTGTGGAGTGGCCTTATGTAGTAGGTATCCTGTGGGACCCAGTGGTACAGTCTCCTTACTTACCTGATCTGGGTGCTTTGAGAATGTCTTTTGTGTGGAGTATGCGGGCACTTCTGTTTTAACCGAGTTTGATTGCTATTGGCCCATTCATGTATGGGATAAGCCCTCGGGCTGGCTGACTGAGAGGATAAACCCTGACCGCATTTTAGAGCTGCTGTGCAGGTGCTGACCACATAAAGTAGAATTCTCCTCAGTAGAGTCTGATGCCTGCCAAAATCCCCCTTTTTGTATGCCACTTGTGAAGCCAATTGGCTCCTGCTCTGATGTTGTCTGAAGCTGGCCACTGTGTGTTTTGGTCCTGGGGCCTCTTGTGTAGGACTCTGGTTCAGACCACTGTCAGGCACTGTTTGTGACTGGACCTGGATACCTGTTTGAAGCTATAAAGCAATTCACAGTTTGTGACTTCTTCTGGACTTGGGTGTGTGTGAGAAGGATCAGGTTGTGTATCAAGGCCAGCTTTACCAGCCCTGGGCCCAGGGGAAAGACATCAAAAGTCCGAAAGCACCCCAAGATCTGTCTTCATCAGTGTCTGCCTGCTGGCTGCCTTATAGGCTCAGTCGCTGAAGAGCTTCTGGTGGTATTTGAATTGCATGAAGTAGGTTCTCTGTGAGTTATGAGGTAGGGGCAAGTGGTGTTCACCTGATCGATACAAGTTCAAACTCAGTGTCAGTGCTGGGTCTGAGGCTACTCAGCAAATGTCCCAAGGTATAACAAGTCTAGTTACCCCTCAGCTGGTGCCCTCAGAACTTTGTGGTGATGTGGGGTCTCAGGGAGTCATCTGGTTGAGACCAGCAAAATTTATTAGGCCCAAACAGACCAAGATTTGGTCACATGAGTGGAGGGCTTTGCACTGGTTGGTCATATGAGAATAAATGGCCCCTATTTTAGAGCCACACAACTCAATGTGTCCAAGATTCTGCCGGGAGCCCAAGCCTAACAGGGTAGGGCTGCTGGGGGTCAGGAGGGTGGGGCTGGTGGATCTCCCATAAGGTAGAGGTACCAGTCAGGCTTGGGGGAAGGTGAGAGGAGTAGCCCCTGTCCCAGAGCCACAGAACTCAGTCCAGATTCTGCCCAGACCTTTTTAGGGTGGGGTGGGCCACCAGGAGTCAAGAAGGTAGGGCCACCTGGAGTCCAGAGAGTGGGACTAGAGTATCTCTTGTGAGGGGAAAGCTCCAGTCAGGGTCACAGGAAAGTAAGAGAAATGGCCCCTGCCCCAAAATCATACTACTCAGTTACTGACACTCTCTGAGTCTGCCCAGGCCTCTATACCCCACCGAGCCCAGGCAGCTGACTCCTCAGCAGAGTGTGAGCTCCGCAGGGTGGGTAACAGGGATTCCAGAGATGGGGCTATTGCATTCCCCCAAGATAGCAATTTTCAACCATTTTTATCTCATGACACGCATAAACTAATTATTGAAATTCTGTAGCACAAAAAACACTAGGTATAATTTTCATTCATTCATACCAGACGTCTATTATTGTGTTGGCTGTTATTGTTTTTTAATTTGACAGTGTAAGAGAAAAAAGGTCAATGTTCCTGACTAAATAGTCAAGTATTTTATGTTTTAAAAAACTCTTGTGGCACACCAGTGTGTTGTGACATACCAGTTGAAAATTGTTGTCCCAGGTTGATGTCTTAAAAAGGGGACTGCTCCACCCAGGAAAGATTGCATCTGTGGTACAGGAGAATGACTTAGCACAGGAATCCTGGCTGCTGTCACCTCAGCTCTTTGCCAGAGCCAAAGTTTCTTCTCACATAACTCTAGTTTGCTCTGTCCTCCCTCTGCCAGAGCCCAGGGTGACTGCAAATGAGATTTTGTGCACTGGTCCTTTAGGGGGGTGCTTATCTGGAGTAGATTCCTGTCTTTCCCTGATAGAATGGATCCCTGCTGTTTTTTTTGCAACAAGATGTTATGTAGGAGCCTCTTCCCAGCTCTGGTGCTGTGGTGCTCTGGAACGGGAAGCCTAATGGGGGTCAAGACCTTAGGCTCCTTAGTGACAGAACTGTTGCAACTGAGATATCACTACAGAACCTCAGCCATTGCCCATGGAAATGAGGCCAGTCCCATTCATGTCTCTGTCCTTTCTACCGGTTTTGATGTGGCTTTTTCTGTAAATCCTTGGTTATGAGACTTCTGTTCAGCTCATCTTCAGCTGGTAATTCAGGACAATTGTTCTATATTTTACTTACCAGTAATTCCAGTTTGGTCCTGGGAGGAGGTGAGTGTGACATCTACTTAGTTTGCTGCCATCTAGAATACCTACCCACCCCCTGGCAATCCTTTTAAAATAAACAAATGAAGCTATCCTGCTGCTCAGATCTCTCTGGTGGCTTCCCATCTCATTAAGAATAAAACCCAAAGAGCAAAAACTAATGATTTTGATCCATTTTGTTTACATGTGGCTACTGAGCACTTAGAAAATGGCTAGCCTAAATTCAGATAAGCTGTGAATGTGAAACACACTGGGTGTGTATTCTCCTATTTGAAGTATTCAAAAACAATATAAAAAATGTGAAATAGCTCATTCATACTTTTAAATATTATTGCTCTTAAAAGGATAATATTTTGAATATAGTGGCTTGTATTGCTAATATTAATTTCACCTTTGTTTTCAAAACATGGCTAGTAAAAATTTTAAATTACATCTGTGAGCATATTATATTTCTCTTAGGAAGTGCTGAACTAACCTCTACTCATTTTCTAACAGCTATGTTGGCTTCTTACTTGTCCTTGAATAAGGCAATCACAGTTTGGGCTTTTGCACCTGCTGTCCACCAATCTTAGAGAGCACTTCACTTAGCATATCATGTGGCTCCTCCCTTTGCCAGATTCAGGTCTCTGTAATCTCATCAGAGAAGACTTCCCTGACCACACTTTCTAGAGAAGAACCCTAATCACCCCTGATTACCTTTTCTTATTTTTTTATGTTTATAGTGCTTACCTGTACTATGTCTGCATTTTTTTCTGTTTATAGTACTTATCCATATATGCTGTACATCAACTTGTCTATTTATTTATGTTTCTCCTACCATAATGTAGATTCCAAATAGCAGGGGCTTTGATTTATTCTTTTAGTGCCTGGCATAAATAGATGAGCTGCATCTTGACACAGAGCTCTGTCTCATGAAGGAGACAGAAGAGTAAGCAGATTTCTTCACTGTATGGTAATGTATCATAAAGTGGAGGTATAACCTACTAAGGATGCAGAGAAAAATGCTGTTTAATTGCCTGTCCTCCATCCTTTTACTCTTTTCCTCAGTAACAGAATTTAAATATTCTTCAAGTATCCACCCCTCCCCTGTAGCCAAGGACTTCGTGGGGAGGAAACTTCATCCCCACATGGCCCTTGTTCTTCTTGGCAGTTGTTGGTTCAGAAGTGGGCATGGGACCCAACTCTAGTGGATGAGAAAAAGAGCCTACCCAGAGGATTCTGAGAAAATTGTATTATTTCATAAAGGAATACATGGTCTTTCTTTTGCTTTTAGGCATCATCATGTCTGGATGTGGTGCCTTCAAGTTATCGGTGGCAGCCTGAGGATGAAGCCAGTAGCTAACGTGATTCCAGTAAAGGGAGAAGAAGCATCAGGGTCTCTGAGGACATCACTGAGCTGATAAACTGACCCACTGTGAAGCTGGTACTACTTTAGGAATCTCCATGAGAATCAATAAATTCCTAATTTTTAGGTAGTTTTGAGTAAGAGTTTGGTGACACACAGCTGAAAGTTATCTTGACCTGATATCACACTAGTTTCATGGGGTGTCAAGGAAGGCTTCTATTTTCAAGCATGTTCTCCAAGAAGTAGATGGTCTGAATTGGAGTTTTTATGTAGATGATTTATCAGGGAATGCCCTTGAGATCAGCATCTGTTGCTGAGTGAAGGGAGGTGGAATTAGGCAAAGGAGGAGTTGAACTATGATGAAGTAACAACAAGGCCTGAGCTGCCCCCACAGCAAACTGTGGAGCTTGGATATCCTCAAAAGTTGTACTTCCTGAGAGAAAGTGGTGAGGTTGCTGTACAGCCACGTGGAACAATGTGAAACACATGAATATGGGTTGGCCCCAGGAAGGTACAGTACTTTGGGTAGAGAAGTTCTCTTTGGTTGAATGCATTTCCTGGGGAGAGACTTAACTGAGAGCTGTCAGCCACTGACATCGCAGTGGCTGGAGGTGATTCCGCAGCAACTATAGGTTCCTAGAGAAGGTGATATCTAAGCTATGTTCTAAAGAGGTAAGTAGAAGTTATACCAGTGAAGGTTTGGGAAAATGGAGACCATCCAAAGGATAAAAAAAAGTCATTTGAAAATTCTGAAGATGGCAAAGAGCATGTTGCATTCTTGGAATAGAGAGGTGATCCTTTCCTTCCTACCTTAAGTCAGCTTCAATTAGGTTTTCTGTCAGTTATACCCAATGGGTCATGGTTGGCACATACAAGTTTAAATGGCAGAGTCAAGATTTGAAAGCTGTTCTCTGTGACTCAGGACTCCATGACCTTGCTCAATATATCATATCCCCTTTCCAGTTAAACAGCATTTCCTGTATCTGAGTCACTTGACATATTCCTAGGCAAGATCTTCAAGCGTCCACATCTTTGAAAATAAGCTTATATAGATCATTGCCAAGAGTATTGAATTCTACATATTTTTGTTCCACATGTTTGTAAAACAGTTTTCATTTCACCTTTCTAAATTTAACTTCTGTTCATGAGCCTTTCTTTGTCCCACCCCTGTGTAGCAGGAGTCATAGGAGGGACAAAGAGACAGACCATGGAAAAGGCCAGAAGGTCAGACACTCAATCATAGCAGGAGTCCCATAAACTAAGTTGTAAGAATGGAAGGAAATTATTTCATTCACAGTAAATCAGCCACTTACAGGCAGAGCTTTTGTCATTGCTGAAGGCCAAATGTGTTTCTGGAGTGAGTTCATCAAGTAAAAGTAGCATCTGGAGACCAATCAACTTAGTGTTGAAGGAAGCAAGCATTCTGGCTCTTGGTGCCCTGTCTCTGCAGCAACTGTGTTACCAAGAGCTGGAGAATTTCCTGTAATCTCAGTATCTGAGCACTTTCCCTCCAAAGCAGCCATATTCCCAAGTCAAAACAAATCAGGTTATAACTAGAGAGTAGAAATGCTGACCTCTATAACATGTTTCAATATTTCCCCACCTCTGGACTTTTTCACATGCTGGTCTATCTGCTTAAACTGCCTGATCTTTCCAATGCTTAGAAAAACTCCAAATTATCCTTCCAGACCCAGCTTGGGAAGCATTCCCCATTATCTCCCAATCATGAGTCTGTTGCCCTTTCTTTGGAGCCTTCTCAATGATTTGCATGGATGCTTTCTACAGAATTTTTCCTTGGTATGTAACATAATGTATTGTATTAACATATTAGTCCAAGCATCTGATTCCTCTCAAGACTACAAATTCCTTTAAAGAAGGGACATGGGCCATTGACCTTTACAATCCCATGGAGCTGGACACATGACATGTCCTTGGTAAGGGTTTGAAGAATAAATAAATGACAGTATGTGTATATGGTGGTAAATGTGAAAGTGAGCACATGTTGCTTGAATGGTGAGTGAATGAGAGAGTGAGGGAGGGACAGGGTGTGTATAAGTGAGCACCTGTGTTGATCACCAAGTGGGTGAATAATGACTGAGGGAATGAAGAGAAGTCTGAGTCAACATCAGACTTTGGAAGTCAGTCCTTATTTCTGATTTCTTAATGGTTAAGTACCTTTTCCACCAGAGTTAACACCCCCTGTACCCACTAATCACTGCATTATTTAGCATAATTAAAGCAAAACCATGCACAGTTGAAGAAAACAGCATTGAAATTAAAAGAGAATCAACTATATGGGAAAACATATTTCCCAATGATACCTTGGACAAGGGCTTGATGTCCAAAATATATAAAAAACTCACACGGCTCCACTCCAGGAAGACAAAAAAAAAAAAAAAAAAAAAAAAAAAAAAAAAAAAAAAAAAAAAAAAAAAAAAAAAAAAAAAAAAAAAAAATTAAAAAGTGGGCAAAAGACCTGAACAGACACTTCTCCAAGGAGGACATACAGAGTGCCCAGAGACATATGAAAAGATCCTCAGCATCACTAGCCATCAGAGAGATGCAAATTGAAACCACAATGAGATATTACCTCACACCAGTCAGAATGGCCATCGTAAACAAATCAACAAACAAGTGTTGGAGAGGATGCAGAGAAAAGGGAACCCTAGTGCACTGTTGGTGGGAATGCAGACTGGTGCAGCCACTGAGGAAAACAGTATGGAATTTCCTCAGAAAACTAAACATGGAACTGCCTTTTGACCCAGCAATTCCATTGCTGGGATTATATCCTAAGAACCCTGAAACACCAATCCAAAAGAACCTCTGCACCCCAATGTTCATAGCAGTGCAATTTACAATAACCAAGTCCTGGAAACAACCTAAGTGCCCATCAACAAATGGGTGGATCAGAAAGCTATGGTACATTTACACAATGGAATTCTATGTAGCAGAGAGAAAAAAGAAGCTCCTTCCCTTTGTGACAGCATGGATGGAACTGGAGAGCATTATGCTAAGTGAAATAAGCCAGGTGGTGAGGGACAAATACCATATGATCTCACCTTTAACTGGAACATAATCAACAAAAGAAAAAACCAAACAAAATATAACCAGGGACATTGAAATTAAGAACAATCTAACAATAGCCAGAGGGGAAGCGGGTGGGGACAGTGGGGAGAATGGTTTTCAGGAACAAATATAAAGGACACATGGACAAAACCAAGGGGATGGTGGAAGCAATGGGGGGAGGTATATTTGGCTGGGGTGGGGGGAGTGGTGGGGAAAAATGCAGACAACTGTAATTGAACAACAATAAAGTAATTAAAAAACAAAACCAATTACTTTAAAAACTGGAAGACTTTGTTTCTTATGCTAAAGCAGTAGGCAAGAAGGTGGGTCAAAACAGGAAAAAAGCAAGAACCTTGTGGATATTGAGATGATAAATATCCTGGAAATGGCTCCAAAAGTCCTCAAGGTGAAGGTAGATACACCATTGTTTCTGGATTTATAAATTCTTAAACTTTGTTGTTGTTGTTGTTATCAAAGGAGGGAATCTTTGACCATAGGATAGACTCTATGGGTCTTCTTCCCAGAAAGAACATACAATCACACATGAACATGGACACACGCACAGTTGCATATATAATTTTAGAGTTAACGGAGCCCCTTTAACCCAACAAAGGACACACAGACAATATACTCTGGGGGTTGCACCTGACTTTTAGCTTACCATGGATTCCAGGTTGTATCATAGAGCCTATCACCTAATATTGGGGCTGCACACATTTCTATTGAATTGGATTGAACTGAAATTTCCGAACTTGAGAAGCAGGAGCATGGACCAGCTGATTTCTCAGTCTCCTATACCTTGGGAATCCTCGATATGTCCCCAGGCTCTATACTAGAAAAATAATCTTTCCAGACACATTCAATCTTTAACCATTGCCAGAACTTGTGAATCTTTCCTTCTAAAGCCTCACAGGAGAAAATCCAAGGGTGTAAAATATGATTCACATCTGGGTAAGCAAACAGAGTTCCGTGTTGGAACAACCTAATTCATGGTGATGCCAAGCCCTTGGCCTTGTTTGCTCAGTGTTATATGCTATGCAAATAGCACCCAAGCTTCTACTCTGAGGGAGACTCACTAAGCCCCAGTCTAGAGAGAGCAGCGCAGAGTAGTAAAAATGTAAATTAACACTTGAGGTGGAACAGAATTACAATTCAGTTTATCCTGAACATGGCCCTTAATGAAGGGTGTTTAATTTCATCAACACAGCTTATAGAGTCTCTCTTTGTTCAGAAGCACTTATGTGAGGGCAAGATGAGTAACTGTCAAATCACTAAGAATCCAGAATATCAGAGATTGAAAATGTCAGAAATGTGTGTTTTGGCCAGGGTGAGGGATAACAGGCATTTTCACATACTGTTGGAAGGACAGTGAACTATTCAAATACTTTGGAGAGCTATTTGGTAATATCTGTCAAGACATACAAAAAAAGCACATTTATCCTTTGACACAAGTATTTGAATATTAAGATGATCTTCTACAAATGCACTCATATCTGTACACAATGAAGATTTTCATTGTTTATAACAGCAGACTGGAAACAACCTAAGTGTCCAACAATGGGGAATTGCTAAATTCTTAATCCATCCTCACAATGGCACACACTGTGGCATTTGGGAAGGAGAAAATAGCCCAATATACCGTCATGAAGAATAATACCCATGATATGTTTTTTCAGTGGAAAAACAGTAAGATACTAAAAAGTAGTTAGAGAATATTTTTAATTATAAGGACAGGGGTATACACACCACACACATGCTTGGAGTATCTCTCAAAGACTAAACACACATGTGCAAACACAAACACACACACACGTACACATACACTTATTAATAATGATTGCATTTAGAGAGAACCAGGGAGGAAGTCAGGGATGGGATTAATACTTAGTATTCATTGTATATACTATGTTCTGTTTCAATTTTTACTATGGGCATGTATTACTTTTATCAATTAAAATTATTTTTTATTTTTATTTTTAAGTCTATTTTATTATTATGCTATTACAGTTGTCCCATTGTTTTTCTCTCCTTTCATCCTCTGTCCCTGATACCCTCATTCCGTCCACGATCCCCCCCTCCTTAGTTCATGTTCATAGGTTGTACATATAAGTTTTTTGGCTTCTCCTTCTCCTATACCATTCTTGACCTCCCCCATCTATTTTGTACTTACCAATTATGCTTCTTATTCCCTGTACCTTTCCCACCTTTTCCCCCTTCCTTCTCCCCACTGATAACCTTCCATGTGATCTCCATTTCTGTGATTGTGTTCCTGTGTTAGCTGTCTGCTTAGTTTGTTTTGTTTTTGTTTTTAGGTTCAGTTGTTAATAGTTATGAGTTTATTGTCATTTTACTGTTCATAGTTTTGATCTTCTTCTTCTCCTCCTCCTCCTTCTTCTTCTTTTTAAATAGGTCCCTTCAACATTTCATATAATAAGGGCTTAGTGATGATGAACTCCTTTAGCTTTACCTTGTCAGAGAAGCACTTTACCCACCCTTCCATTCTAAATGATACCTTTGCTGGATAGAGTAATCTAAGATGTTGGTCCTTGCTTTTTATGACTTTGAATACTTCTTCCCAGTTCCTTCTTGCCTGCAAGTTTTCTATTGAGAAATCAGCTGACAGTCTTATGAGAACTCCTTTGTAGGTAACTCTCTCCTTTTCTCTTGCTACTTTTAAGGTTCTCTTTTTATTGTTAACCTTTGGTGTTTTAATTATGATGTATCTTGGTGTGGCCCTCTTCGGGTATAACTTGTTTGGGACTCCTTGACCTTCTTGGACTTGTATGTCTATTTCCTTTGCCAGATTGGGGAAGTTTTCTTTCATTATTTTTTCAAATGAGTTTTCAATTTCTTGCTCTTCCTCTTCTCCTTCTCACACATCTATGATTTGTGTGTTGGAATGTTTAAAGTTGTCCTGGAGGTTCCTAAACCTCTTCTCATTTTTTTGAATTCTTGTTTCTTCATTCTGTTCCAACTGAATGTTTATTTTTTCCTTTTGCTCCAAATCATTGATTTGAGTCCCAGTGTCCTTCCCTTCACTGTTGATTCTCTGTACATCTTTTTTATTTTTACTTTGTATAGCCTTCACTTCTTTTATTTTGTGGCTGTACTCAGTCATTTCTGTGAGCATCCTGATTAGCAGTGTTTTGAACTATGTGTCTGTTATGTTGGCTATTTCCTCATTGCTTAAGTTTTTTTTTTTTTTTTGGAGGTTTGATCTGTTCTTTCATTTGGGCCATATTTCCTTGTCTCCTCAATTTGTCAGCACACTTGTTACATTGCAAGGGGCAGAGACTTAGGTATTCTCCAAGGTGGAGCAACCCACTTTGCCTTGTTGTGGCACTGTATATGGGGGAGTGGTCAGAGAGGGAACAATGCCACTTGTTTGGCTCTCACTCTACTTCCAGTCACATCCCCCACTTCCCACAAGTGAATGTCCCCTTTCCAGGTGCTGCCTTGGTGCTGATTCCTGGGTTGGTGAGCTTGTGTACATTCTAGGACCTTGGGGGGGTGCCTCAAATGGACTCTTCTGAGAGACTGGCAGTTTCTTCTGCTGCCACAATCTCCACAGGTTTTTATAGCCAAAGGTTATGAGGCTTTATTTTCCCAATGCTGGAAACCTGGGTTGCATGGTCTCTCCTGGGCTGGGATTGCTCACTCTGCAGTTGTTCCTCCCCATTTTTATCTTCAGACAAACATGGGACAGCTTGGTCCACCAGCCACTGCCTTACTGTGTGTCATGTCTGCTCTGGCTGCCTATCTCCACCCCTTCTACCAATCTGGATGAATGTTTCTTCTTTAACTCCTTGGTTGTCAGACTTCCATACAGTTTGATTTTCTGGCACTTCTGTTTTTTGTTGTTGTTGTTTTTTTAAAATTGGTTATTATCTTTCTTTTGGTTGTGTGAGGAGTGAAGCATATCTACCTATGCCTTCATCTTAGCTGCAAGTCCCAATTAAAATTATTTTTTAGACAAGCAATTCATATTAAAAATGAGCACCAGTTTCTTATATTCATCTCTTCATTTACTTAAATACCTACTGAATACTTAAAACTTGAGAGTTACTCATCTAGCATTCAAAAGTTGTGACCCAATATTCACTCATTGAGAGCTGAGCAGAACAATATGCCTTTTACAATGTTCCCCAACCACATCCACCTAGGATCTCCCAAAGTTTGTTTGGGGAAGAGGGAGGAAGAAAAGGTGACAACATTCTTTGAGCATCTGCTGTTTCTCAGCCACTGTGCTGGGCACTCTCTGTTTACTGTCTCATTGAATCTGTTCTTTTCATCACTGAATTCCTGGCACCTAGATCAGGGCTGGCATCTGATGAGCAGAAAGATGGTTAAAGTTATGAATAATGACATGAGTGAATTTAGATGTATGGCTCCTCTAGGAAGAGGAAACAAGTGTCCTGTGGGAGGGCAGACCCTCAGCTCAGCCTGAGGCCCAGAATCCCCACTGAGCTGTTACAGGCAGATAAAGACAATTGATTTTCCTCCTGTGGCCTCTGGGAAAAAGTATGCAATCACGACTCATGATCCATGCCCAGGGTCTGAATGAGGAAATGGCAGACAGTGTGTCCCTAGGAGGCCTGTTTAATATTTTAATATTATGTGTTTTTAAAATATATCTTCAGGATACACTAGTCAGTTTTTCTTTACTCTAATATATGCTTTGAAACCTGAGGGTTTTGTTTACTTTCTGGAACACTTGTCTCTGCGGGGAAAGTCTTGATGCTTTCCACAAATATTTACTAGGCACTTTTATTGAGACTGTTGTTTGAGAAATCACTACAAACCCTCTCTTTTTAAGGAATATTTTACCCTACTGAGGTGCTAGTGGTCACTCTGTATGACTTGTTTTCTTAGAGACTCAGTGGGTCACATAAGATGTTGGGTTCTCTTTTTGCATCAGCTGCCAGGGAGCTTGTGCCCAACTGTGCCATCTGTTTCTGGCAGTTTCCATTGTGCCCAAGTGTGGCTCTTATCTCCACCTTTTCTACTATATACCTTACATGGCTTTTTCCTTAAACTTATTTTATCTTAAATTAACCCTATCAGGGCTCTTTGGGAAAAGGCACATAAGATAGTTCCTTGGGCTGCTATAACAAATACTTGTAAGTGGTGCAAGTATTTTTATTACTTGTACAAATACAAGTAAGTGGTTTAAAACAACAGAAATTTATGCTTTCACAATTCTGGAGGCCAGAGGTCCAAAATCAAAGGGTAGTTCATCTTGGAGGTCTGAGAGAGAATCCATTCCATGCCTCTTTCCTGGCTTTTGGTGGTTGCCAGTAAGCATTGATGTCCCTTGACTTGTAGACTCACCATCTTGGTCTCAGTCTCCCCAAACACAAATGCAAAGAGTAGACAGGATACCCTAGGGTCTTCTGGTTCAAGAGTTCCTTCCCCCTTACAATAGGGGAAAGGTAAATGGCCATCACTAGATTTTATGGATTTACATCCCAAAGAGTGGTCCTAAAGGTAGAGTGAAGAAGACTACTTGGGTCAGATTCTAGATGGGGACCAGTGAAGGGTATCCTGATGGCTAAGGGATATGGCTCAAGACAAGCAGAATGAGGAGAGAGAGCATAATAATCACAAACAACAGTGTTCTTGGTATTTTTTTTCTAATGGCTTGCCTGCCATGCCAGAGTCCAAGAGTAGCAGAGAGTATAAAATCCTGGGACTAGGGTGGTGTCTGGTGTGTTCCCAACTGTGTGTCTCAGAGTCTGGCGTAGAGTGGGATTTGAAACAATATCTACTGACCTACTGGCTGGGTAAGCCGTATAGCACCAGTTCAAATTCTGGCCCCACCTCTTGTATAAATGGCTTTTTGAGTCTCCAGAGACACATCTGTAAAATGGGTACCACCATAGTTGCCTTGAAAGGCTGTTGAAGCTTATTATCTAGAATTTGGTGGTTGAGAGGCTGGATTCTAAGGTTGGATGGTATGAGTGCCAATGCCACCTTTGTACTTATTGGCTATCAGATTGGAAGCAAGATCCCTGAACTTCCTGTATGGCAGTTTCCTTATCTGTAAAAAGGAGATAACATTCTATTGAATTTCAAAGAGGATAGAGTGAGATATGAGTGGAATGTGCTTGCCACCAGGCCTGGCACACAGTAAATAGCCAGTAATTATGTTCTGCTCTTTAGTTTCCTCTCAAAGATACGCAGGGTGTGGGAGCAGGAGGGACCTCCCTGACATTTCTGCACTTAACTGAGTGTGTGTGTGTGTGTGTGGGGGGGGGGTTGATGTCCTCCCACAGCACCCAGATCCCTGCAGACTCAGGATTTCCCACTTGCAGCTAGTAACTCTCAGGCTGAATTGGGAGTCTGGGAAGCACCCTTTTAACAAAAACTGAGAAAAGAAAGGTTTTCTTCTTAGATGGGCTCACTTGCTGAAAAACTCTCAGAAATCCATTAACTCCAGTATTACTGAACATCTGAATGCAATTTGAAAGCTATAATAATATCTCTGTAGTTAGCAAATGTTTATGCCTCTCTATAATTTTCTTTTCCATGTGAAAATAGACCTGTCATATAAACATGGTCGACCAGCTGCCTCTATAATATCGCTAATAAGCAGGAAGAATCGTCTGTTCTGCTGTCTGAAGGACTTTGTAGATGCATTTCTGTTCTGGCTTGTGTTTGGTGAAGGGTGGATTTGCCACTATGGGGGCTATTGCATGTGTGTCACTCAATAGATAGAAAATGTGGGACCTGAGAAGAAGGGAATTAGGAGGCACCAGGTCTACTCCCAACTGGCAGAGAAGAGTGGAACTAAGAGTTTTAGAGCCCCTACTTTGTGCCAAGGTTGAAGCTAGACTTGTATATCTTTCAGTGGTACCCTAAGTTGAGTGCGTGTGTCCAAGTTCCCCATGGGACTTCTTGCAAATACAGATTCCTGGTTCTCACTCCAGACTTGCTGAATTAGAATCCTTGTGGTGTTCTAATATTTTATACAGCCTGAGTATCTGTATTTTTAAATGTTTCTTTGACCACCTGGTGGTTTTCATGTATATTACAGTATGGGAGGGGGCCTAATGCCTTATAGCACAGAAGATGGTAGAATTATATTTCAGGGGAAAGATTCCTTTTATACAATAGATATGGGTCACATAAACTTTCCCCAAAAGTTGAAGTCCCTGCAAATAACTGGATAATTCAAACCCCCAAACCAGTCAGCAAAACTGAGTGCACTGGTACCCCTGTACTTAATGGAAGTTACATTCTGCGGTGAGCGCCAGGCATCAGAATAGATTATTACAACAAAATATAAACGATACCACGAATGGGGAAGTGGAGCTCAAGAGCCCCCAGGAGGAGCACTGATTTCGTCTCAGGAATCAGGGTAGGCCACCAGGAGGGAGTGATATCTAAGCTGATGAGAAAGACAAGCAGAAGTTTGCCAAGGGAAGGGAGAGTGTGCCAGGCAGGAGGGACACCATGTGACTGGGACCTGGGGCCAGAAGGAGCTTGGAAGGTCAGAGGGACCATAAAACTCTCTGCATGGCTGGAATGGAGAGTGAGAGATGAAAAGTGCTGAAACATGGTATCAGGCTGGAGAGGGAAGTGGGTGCCACATTAAGGACTTGATTCTGATGGCAGTGGGGAGCCATCAGAGGGGTTAAGCAAGGGGATAACATGGTCATATTCATTTTTTATAAGTATCAATTACTGTGGCTGCAGCATGAGATGGGACTGGAGGGGACAGACCTTATGTCTAGAAGACCAGCTGGGAGGTTGTTACTATTGTCCAGCTGAAAGGCGAAGGTGACCTGGGCCAAGGTACTGGCAGTAGAGGTGGAGGCAGGTTGACAGGCCCTAGACACCATACAAGGGTAAAAGTTGTTGTGTTGTGTAAGTGATTGGATGTCAGACAGTATGGGAAATAATTAGGAAGTGGAAAAATCAGTTGAACCCCTTCCTAAGTAATAAATATGACCTGTATTAGTTTTGAGTTCTGGTCTATTTTTTTCCTCATTTAATATTATGTCATATGCATTTCCCACACTATGATAGATTACCAGCTTCCTTTGTCAAAGGTTGGTCCAGAGAATACTGGCTTGATAAGGTACCCTCTCAGCTGGAGGTCAGTTTTGGGCTTGGAATCTGTTATATCTTTTTCAATCAGCTCCAATGGTCTGATTTGCTGTTATGGAACTCCTAATAAATGAGCCAGCTTGCTCAATTGCCTGTAACTTTGCCAGGATTGGGATAAGGGAGAAATTACAAAACCGATCCCTATCTTCTGTGAAGTAACAGCTCAGCTCCTCGGCATGGCTTTTATGGATACAGACTGCCAACAGCAAGAGGGATAAAGCCAAGTAGAAACAGGGAAAGATGAAAAAGAGACAGGGAGTGAGTGAGACACATTGTATGATTGCTTAAGCTAGTTCCAACTTTTTTTTATTTTCTAAATTTGCTACTCAAAAATACCAGATGAAATTGTCAAGATGGGAGGGGAAGAGTTTCTGTAGCAAGAGGACTGGGTAGGAGAGCGTTTTGTAATTCATGACATAAAACCAGCTCTTCACTCACCTGCCTCTGTCCCAGCACCAGATGTTTTAACCAAGCTGAGGTTCAAAATGAACAGACCCCTGAACAAAGACTGACATCAGTAGATGCTGTGCAAAGAGTATAGATTGGCAGTTAGGCAGACCAGGGTTACATTCCAGCTCTGTCACTTACTAGCTGTATGGAGAAAAAAAAAAGCCCTCATGAATTACAGAAATGGTTTATTTGTTGGGTTTGGTCAAGGATCATGTAGTGACAATGCCAGTCAGTGGCTTGGAGTGGAGCGAGGAGAGTAGGCAGATTTCATGAGATTTTTTGCACATCGCTTGCCCTGAGTTTCTTACCTATCAAAATGGAAATACAAAACACCCTCCTCCCCCCAAACCTCACATGGTGGTTGTTAGGGTTAGTATGCAACTCCAGTTCTCAATAATTATTGCACTATTTGGCCATAAAAAGAAAAATTATGACACATGGCACAAAGTGGATGAACCTCAAAAACATGAAGCTCAGTGAAAGGAGCCAGATACAAAAGGTCACATATTATAGGATTCCACTTATAGGAAATGTCAGAAAAGATAAATCCAAGGAGATGGAAAGCAGATTGCTGGTTGCAGGGGCTGGGGGAAGGGGCAATGGGGACTGACGGCTAATGGGTAAAGGGTTTTCTTTGAGGGTGATAGAAATGTTTTGGAACTAGATAGAGGTGATGTTTGCACAACATGGTACATGTCACTGAATTATATGCTTTAAAATGGCTAATCTTCTGCTATGTGAATTTCACCCCAGTTAAAGCTAAACATCACAGGATGGCCTTTGATAATGCTAGATGACCAGCTGTTTCTCTACCCCATCAATTCTCGTTCTTTTGGTCTGAAAAGAGGCCCAAATATTGATTATTTTCAAGTTTCTCCAAGAGGATATAATGGACTGCCAAGGTTGAGAACAATAAACTTCAAGAAATGAATCGTGGTGGAAAGAGCAGGAGTTTAGTGTCCAGCCCACTCAGCTTTGGATTCTCTCTCTGCCTTCTGTTGCTAATTCCCTGACACTGTTTCCTCATCTGTGACAATGCAAGTATTTGCCACATCAGGGCTGTTGTTAAAATTGCATTAGATCATGTTAGTAAAGCACATGCACTGGCTTCTGTTAGGTACTAAATAAATTACTGTTATTACTTATTGTTAAGAGTA
The DNA here is from genome assembly GCA_004027475.1 of Anoura caudifer. NCBI lineage: Eukaryota > Metazoa > Chordata > Mammalia > Chiroptera > Phyllostomidae > Anoura > Anoura caudifer. Next base: position 49,962 of record PVKU01007250.1, read on the forward strand.
GTTGTCAGCTTGTAAAAGTTAGAAGGAGCCATTCAACTGTAAGGTAACAAATGGCCAAATATGTGTTTCTCATAAATCACAATATAACAATTGTCTGAAATGCATGAGACTTTGTGTGAGATTTACCTTCCTTGAACGCTGGCTCTCCTATCTGTAAAATGGGGTGATAGTGGCACTTGCTTTCCATGTTATGTTGAGAATTAAATAAGGGTATTCTTAGTGCAATAAGTACTAGATGCTGGTTATTTATTTTGAGCAATGCCGTGAACAGTTTGCAGACTTTGGAGGAAGTAAACATAAAGCTCCTTGGGGGACAGGGCCCGTGTCTTTTATATCTTTTGTATAATTCCAGCACCCAGCCCTCGACAGATGGTGTCATGGGAGATGTGGTCATTCTTTCCTGTGTTTAAAAAATAAATTTGTCTGAAGGTAACTTTATGGGAAGTGTGAGCATCCTTGCATTTTATTCCTCAGATTTTCTTTCACTGCCTGTTGCCTGGGCTTCATAAAAGCACAATGGTAACAGGGCAGCAGCTGGACAAGCTGAGGAGGGGTTTAACTTTCAGGAACTAAGCCAGCATCACTCAGCATCACCTTCAAGTACAAATGGCCAGCAATTTGCAGCAGTTGCTGAGGCTGTGCTCCCCATCCCCTCCCAGACCTGCTCCCTTTCTCAGCAATTGGGGGAAGGACATTCAGGTATGATACCACTCTCCAGGGAACTCAAAACTCGAGGACACAGAAAAAATATTAAATCAAATTCAGAGGAGAGGTGCTAACTAAGCTCACTGAGACCTGCCATTAAAATGGATTTGGAAATCAGCTTATACCAAACACTTCAAACCCAACGGAATCCCCCAGTCTTTATTTGGAGCCTAATAAACTGAATGGTTGTGTGTCCATGCATGCACTCATTTCTTTTGTTCTTTCCATTGCCCAAATTAAATGTTTTAGAGTCCCCTGCTGTGACAAGTAATCCTCCACCCTGCAAAGGACTCAATCCATTGATGAGTAATTTTAGATAAAGCACCTCTTCAAAAGCCAGTCTGATCTTGAAAAAAATCACAAGATGAGAAAGAGCCACAGGACAAGATGTCATCAAAAATCTTAAAATACCAAAATGAGGTGCTTAAAATGCTTAATACTTAAAATGTATTAAACATTAGAATAAGCATAAGCAAAATTTTAAAATACCAATAGGTTTCAGGCTTGGAACAAATTTTAAAATTTGACTTAGGTTGCTTAAATTCTAAGGTTGGTCGTATTCAACAAATCAACTATATTTGTTAGTCCATTTTTAGCTATGTTGGTTAATAACAAAATCTTTCTTTGATGGCTTTTAGTGTCCCTATTGACTCTGGTCAAAAGCCCTGCAGGCTCAAAGCTTAAAATGAGGTTTGGGGAGCAACTTCCAGTCGATGGCTTGACCCAATAAGGCATTCTCTACTTTGGGGATTCATGACAGTTATAGCTTGTCAAGAAAGACTGAGGAAGGTGAGAATTAATGGGCACCAACTGAGTCCACAGTTCTGACTAGCTGTGATGTTGGCCTTAGTTACTTACCATATTTTGTCATGTATAATGTATTCCCATGTATAATGCACACCCATGTTTTTGGCCCAAACTTTCAGGGAAAAAATCTTTCGTTTTAATTTCCTAATTCAATTTTTATTTATTTATATTTATAGAAATAAAACTGATTATTATATTCTAGGGTATTTTTCTACATACGGATATCATTATTGCTTTTAGAGTTATACTTTCAACACATAAGCATAAATAAAAGAATTAAAAACATTTATATAAATACAGAATTGGTACTACCCATGTATAATGCACATCCTTATTTTTCCCTCAGAAATTTGAGCAAAAAATGCACATTATACATGGCAAAATACAATAACTTTTACAGTGTCTTCATCTGTAAAATGGGACTAACACAAGCACCTGTCTCATCATAGATTTGGTGTGAGGGTCATATATAAGAATCCATGCAAAACATCTAGCACAATGCTATGAGACATTAATATTTGACAGATGAAGAAACTAAGTCACAGAGGTGAAGTGGTCTGGTCAGGCCACCCAGTGAGTTATTTGCAGAACTTGGATGGGAAGCCAGCTCTGTCTGAATTTTAAATCTACTCATGTCTCCTCTATACCATTGTGCTTCTCTCTCCTTCTCCTCTTTCTGGAGCACCCCACACCCACCCCGGCAGCTTGTCCTGCTTGCATGGGTTACAGGGCATGGGCATGTGTATAGTGTTCATTTGTGCTGTGCTCCCTGGTCAGGTGTCTGGGCCTCCTCTGAGCCACAAGGAAGGGATGTTGGGAGTTGATAGGGCTTTTACTGGCACTAGAGAAAAGACTCAGGAAACAATTAAGACAGAGACTTAGAGCCCTTTGTGTAGGTGAATGAAGAGCTTTGAAACTGCTCCTCAGACCCATTTAAAACAACAGAAGGACACCATTCAGACACAAATCCCTCTGCCAAGTGTGTTTCCTATTAAAAGTTCCTTTGTGTGGGCCCAAACAATAGGCTGTAACACCTAGGCTGGTAAAAGAGAACAATATTCCCTTGAAGAAGAACAAGACAGTGTTTCTCTGAGCTGGCTTTTTCTAGATGAGCTGTCATTGAAAAATGGAGAAGTAGACCATGATAAGCAAATGATTATGTGGACAGGGTTAAGTCCAGTGATGATAAAGAGCACAGTTTCTGAATAGCCCACTGGCACTTGGCTATGAGAAGGATTTTTAAGATTCTGTGTAAGAAGGATGAGAATAGAGCTGTAACAACATGACTTCTATGTAGTATCCACCCTTGCAGTAAAGCTTTCTGAGCGACATCATCAATACCTTCAGAATTGCTCCCTCCTCATTATAGTCATCATTATCATCGCCATCATAATCACCATCAACATTGTCATTACCAGTGGGGGAGGAACAACCTTTCCTCTACCCTCAGGGTCTTCGGTCTGGTCTAATAATCAAATAGACATGAGATTAGCAAGAGAAAATAACCAAATGTAATACATACATATGTATGGGAAACATGCACCCATGAGAGAATCAGGTACGTAAATATAGGAGAGGTTCTGAGATGGAAAGGGAACATGGATGGGTATATAAAGCATTCCGAGCTAGGGATGAGGTAAGGTGACTTGAGGACTCCAAAGGGTCACTGCAGAACGGTAAGAAGAACAGATGTTAGTAAATAAAAGTTTGCCCAACAACATAAATGGGTCAAGAAGATATTATTGCTGATAATCTCTTATTATGGGAAAGGTCTCTAATTTCAGTTCTTCTAGGTAGTTAAAAGGAAGGGTGAAGTTTCTCTTGAGCCTGAAGCTAAAATTGCCCTTGGCTGAAAACAGTCTGCATACCACAGAAGCACATGTTGAAATGACTAGCTCTGAACTCCCACCACCATCATCACTATCATCATCATCACATCAACATTTTGGGTACCATTTTCCTGGGACCTCACATCCACTCTCTCACGTTATTACCACAGTAGTCATGTGAGGTTATTATCTTAATTTCTATTTTACAGGTATGGAAACTGAGGCTCATAAAAGCTAAAGAATTTACCCTTGCCCAAAGAGAGGTCTGGTCTTTGGCCTTAGCCTGAGGTCATCGCTGTAATTACTTCTGAGAGGTATTTACTGACTACTGAATCCCTGTACCCCATGTAGTGCCTGGCCTCTGGTAGGTCTCCACAGACCCATTGCAGAATAAATAAATGATCCCTAAAGTTACAGATAAGGCTTAGAGAATGAAAGTGACTTGCCCAAGGCTGCATAGCCAGGAACAGCAAATCTGAGGCTGGTGTGCTCTGGAAACCCCCTTCCTACTAAAGTGAGTGGCAAGCTCAGAGCAGTTCAAGAAGCCCCTTATCAGGGGCAGCTGCCATCTGAATCCAACTGAGGAGGAAGAAGCTGCAGGGAAAAGATAAAAGATGCTGGAAACAGCCTAAGTGCCCGACAGTAAATAAGTGGATCAAAAAACTGGCACATTTACAAAATGGAATACTATGCCATTTGCAACAACATGGATGGGTCTGGCTAAGTGAAATAAGCCAGTCTCACTGAAAGACAAATATCATATGATCTCACCTATAAGAGGAATCTAATGAACAAAACAAACTAACAAACAATATATAACCATAGGCATGGAAACATGGAATAGGCTGAAAGTGACCAGAGGGGAGGAGGGTGGGGGGTAAGGGTGGGAAGAAATGGAAGGGACTAGACAAAGAACATGTATGAATGACCCACCAGCATTGATAACAGTGTGGGAATTGACTGCAGGAGTGGGGGGTGGGATGGGTGGAGGAGGGCAAAGAGGGAAATATTGAGACAACTATAATAGGATACCCCCAAAAAATTTAATAAAAAAAAAGGTGATTTATTACCCACTGGGTTTCAGAGGGAGACTTGCTTTAGCAGGTTATTTCCCAGGGACCAAAGATCTTGACCCCTGCATTGAAGAAGGTGTCATATGGGAAAATGCTGTTTTATAAACTATCACCCTAGCATTTGGAAAAGTGGAAAGAGTAGAAGAGAGCTTTAAATAGGATCATAAGAGAACATTAAACTTGGCATTCCACTGAAATCCAGGTTCTGACAACCACATCTCCATTTCTAAAGGGAGGAAAAAGCTATCTATTCAGTGTAGCAAATCTTATTCTACTTTTCTGAAGGCAGCAGGATACTGCAAAAAATACAAGGGCTTCGAGGGCAAAGAGTCCTAGGGTTTGGTCTCAGATGTACTGCTTATGAGCTGTGTAGCCTAGGGAAAGTTGCTTAACCTCTCTGTGCTTTAGTCTCCTTGTTGGCATTGGAGGACAATAATGCCTACCATTCTTGGCATTGGGGGATATTTATTGAGACAAAAATTTTAAAGTACCTAACAACATGCCTACCACAGGGCAGACAGTCAGGAAATCTTAGTTCTCATGAAATAAATTGCACTAATTTGAATTAACACTTCTGTCGTTAGAAGGGGGACAAACAATAGGGATCTTGCAGAGTAGATAGGAAGAAGGAATAAGTGACCCTTAAGGTCCCCTCCAAACTAGGATACCATGATTCTCCTTCACATTTATCAATTGTTTCTGGGTGTTAACACACACCAGGATTCACGTTTGGGGGGCGATCATTTGACATTAAAACATGAATAAATTGGAGTCTCAGTCATCATATGCTCACCAGGACTTTTCCATGGTGAAGATAACATCTTTAGGTTCCTTGTTTAAATTGGAGATATTTAAATCACCCAGTCCATTTACTTATTTAATGTGGAGAATGATGTAACAGCTAACATTTTTGGGGTGACTGCTTATCATGAACCAGGCACTGAGTTAACATCAGACATTAATATATTATTTAATTTGATCCTCACAAGCGTAAAGGATAAATATCATTATCCTTATTTTACAAATGAGGGAACTGAGGCTCAGAGAGGTTAAGTAGGTTGCCCAAGATCACACAGTTGGGAAGTGATGAACTGCAGATTTGAATTGGGCAGTCTAACTCCATAGTCTTTGCTCAAAGCTACTAAGCGACACCACTCCCAACTAGGCAGGATTCTCCTCCACAGAAAGTTCTGTGATGTTTAAGCCTAGGGATATGTAGGATCCTCATGTGTAAAGTGGGAATCATGACAGCAGCTAAGATAAATGACTCAGGAATTTCAGGGTCTGCACATAGACAGTAGAGGAGACAAAAATGGAAAAGTGGAAATGTAACATGATGCGTGCTATAGGGAGAATGGGTGAAGTCCCTGGATGGGGAGTGGAGGCAGGCTTTACATAGCCCTGAAACTTGAGCTGAGTCTCTATGTTAACCTAAAAAAATGTTTTAGTAAATACAGAAGAGTAAATAGAGAATAACTTCATAGTAAGACTTCTCTGTGCATGGGTTTGTAAAATTTCACTTGATTTACTTAATTTTGAGTAATCATCCATATCTGTCTTTTGAGTAGATATAATGCATGGTCCAATAAAAGTAGAGGGTGATTTGAGGGTTTCAGATAACGTTCTTGGACTGAGCTAAATCTCAAAGGAGAAGCTGAAACAGACTTTTGAGCTGACAACGTGAAGGAATGTCATTCAGCCAGAGTCAAACATGTTTAAAATCTTGCAGCTAGTACATGGCAGAACTTAAATTCAGACCTTGCCCAGTCTGATCCCAAAATCCAGGAAACAATTTCCATTAAGAAAGGTGGTGGGGGGAATCTCAGAAAATATCATTTACAGACATCATCAGACTCTCTGTAGGAACATATATTTTTACAAACTTTCTGAAAAGCAGTTTGTAATATATATCCTGAGCTTGAGAAATATTCTTGCCTGCTGACACAGTAACTCAACTTGTAGAAATTTATCATAAGGAAATAACCACAAATGAAAACCAATTATCATATATAAAGACATTCAGACACATTAAGCTTGTTGGTTTGTGTTTGCCTAACTATCTCTTTTCTGTTTTTTAAGTGCCCTTTATTGGTCACTTTTTCAGTCATTCCATATGTGCCCTTATTTTTTGAGAAGATGTAAAAGTTGTAGCTAACGGCTCCACAATGATAACCAGTGTCCTACATGGTTTTCTGTTTATTTGTTTAATTTTTATTGAATTTATTGGGGTGGCATTTGTTAATAAAATTATATAAGTTTCACATGTAAAAAAGAAACCATTGTTTGTAATAATGAGACTTTGGAAATATTCTACATGTCCAATAGGAGAATAAAATGGCAATTATGGGATATCCACATGACAGATTATTATCTAGCCACTGAAAATAACATTTTGAATTCTTTTTATGGATTTAGGCATTGCTTACTAGAGCTCGCTCTGCAACTAATGAGCTGTGTAAAAAAAATACACATCCTAGTAAAATTGGACAACAGTAGCAATGTTCAAATGATAACAATAATAGATGGAGGGATTATGTTTGATGTTTTATTTTATTTCTTTCGTTTGTCTCTATCTTCCAAGTTTTCTCCAATAAATATACACTGCTTTTATCATTTAAAACAAGAACAAATAAAAACCGCACATATTTGGGTGTTGAATGAACCTCCTTAAGTAGAAAAGACAAATTCTCATTTTGAGTCTTTAAGTAGCAAAAGTAATGGATGTATCTGCAACAATCGGGCTGATTCCATAACAGAGGTTTCCCTTTAAAAGTGATCTTGAGATGCTGTGACGAGAGTGCCTGGGACAAGGAAGGGGGTGGGATTTATCTGCCCTTTTCCCCGGAGTAATGGAGGAACCTCGCTGCGTTCGGGGATGGGCACCTTGGCTTTGTTTTCCTCATATCCACGCATCTACCTACCAATTCAACACTATTTGCTAAGTGCCAACTATGTTCCAGATAGTGCCTGAAGCCCTTGAACTTCACTGATGAATCGTAGACAGACTGGGAAATCTTGACAGTGTTCTATAACCAGGGTTACTTTTGTTCCTAATGTTAAAGCAACTTGTGAATTCCTCACTATGCTGCCTAACTAAGCTATGATTCAGTTCAATTATTTTGATTCACTTTATTCAACCAACATTGGCTAAGCACACACAGTGTTGGGCACTAAGACAGTGTTCTTAAATGTTAGAGTACAGAAAGCTTACTTGATGATTGTAAAGAATCTTTGTATATGAGCCCAAGCTCTGAAAGTTCTGGTTCAGTAGATATAAGTTGTCTGAGAAGCTACCTTTTCCACAGAGGGCCCAAGTGAGTGACGCAGGTAGCATCAGAACACACCTGAGAAACTACAATGGGTAGGCTGAAAACTCCAAAATACTAACAATAGCGGACGCCCTCCAGGAGCTAATAGTCCAGAGGGTTGTGAAAACAATTGTAAATTTATTAGGAAAAATGTAACCACACATCACAACCACGCGTGCGTGCACACACACACACACAAACAAAATCATAACAAATTCTAGTTTAAGATTTACTGTGAACCAGGGATTGTACAAAATGCTTTGATTATCCCATTTAATTCTCCTAACTGCTCTATGAGTTAGGTATTCTTACTTCCACTTTAGAAATGAATAATGAATAAACTTAGCTATGGTTTCTATCTAGCAATGGTGGATCTAAGATACAAACTCGGGGTTTTTCACAACAAAGCTGTCTTCCTAACCAGGCAATACAGTCTGCATTGTGAAAAGGCTGCGGGGGCAAATAATTGGGACTGGGCAGCCAGGGGCATGCGGGAACCTGAGGGATGTGGGGAGCCTTTACGATGCTGTGTCAGATACCTGAGCTGAGTCTTGAAGAGCTAGATCAGCAAAGAAGGAGGAGTCCAGGTATGAGCTGGCCTCCGTATGGGGACCTGCCAGGGCTTGGGGTTGGCTGTACTTGGATGGAGGCTGCAGGAAACAGGCTTTAGAAAGGAGGGCATGATCACAAGGTATCATATTCTCTATTCCCATTTTGGGGACTTGGATCTCACATGACAGTTGTTGGAGCAGGAAGTAGAAACCATCAATTTTATGTTTTTGAAGCATCCTGTTATTTGGAAAGAAGATGCAGGGCTGTCATTGTTGATAGGCAATAGGATTCTCTAATGCAGGGAAGCCACGGGAAAAGTCTTAGAACTAACAAGAAAAGGCAGTTAAGTGGCTACACAATAGCTTTCTTGTATGTTATCAACAAGCAGTTAGAAAATAACAATGGAAAACAATCTTGTTCCCCCATAGCAGCGACAAATAATTTGTTTCTAAACCCTTAAGGAATAAACATAACTATATGAAGAAAATTACAAAATCTTGCTGAGAAACATTAACAGATACCTTGGCTTTATGGAGAAACACATCATATTCTTAAAAGGCAAGACTCGGTATTATAAATAGGTTCTCTCTTAATTAATGCACTGCTTTAATGCAATTATGATATAAATTCCAGCAGGACATATTTTGGGAATCTTGACAAAGTGATTCTAAAATGCATTTGGACAAACACATGGGGGATGAAAGCCAAGAAAAAATATATTATGGAAGGTAGCAAGGTGAAATTTTAATATATTTAATATCCGTGAGTGCTGGGGGGGAAGATAAATTTAAAAGTGTGACACCACTACAAAAAGAGATCTTTGAAACAGAAGAGAGAGACTAACAACGCATGCTAATGTAACACATATAGAATACGGTACCAAATTCATGGTAGGGGTGCTGTTTCAAAGTGGTGGGAAACAGAGGATTACTTAATTTACAGTACTTGAACAACTGGTTAGCCATTTACTTTAGCAATATACCAAGCAAAAGTGTGGGTGGCTAACTTTGCCATTTGTACTTAGGTTATAACTTGCTTCCTCCAACCATCTGGGTTTAGTGCAACTCAGTTCTGCTCCTACAGCTGCCTTTAACACAGCACTCATCACAGGGAGATTATTTTCTATTGAATTATCTGTCTCTGTGTCTAGACCATAAACTCTTAGGAGGCCAGCAACTTTGCCTTATTCATTTCTGTGTCCCCTAAAATATAGTAAGTACTCAATAAACCTTGTTGTGTGATGGGTAAATGGACCTAATGTGCCTGCTTCCTCCTGGTCCATAAGCTCTATGAGGGCAAGATGGCTTCATTTTGCATTCTCCAAACCTTGTAAATCGTGCTTCAAACATAGCTTTCACCAAACACTGAGTTCAAGAATCACAATCGCATTGACAGTTGTTTCCATTTTCCCTAACTTATTTTGAGCTTTTGTATGTTGATATCTTCTTAACTATTGCTCTTTTATCTCTTAGATACAATTAAATTAGATCACAGATGGGAGGGGCATTCTGAGGAAAAAACATTTCAGTATCTGAGACAAATTCATTTATTCTTCTACTTCTAGTTATTTTATTTTTAATTACAGTTGACATTCAGTATTATTTTAAATTTGTTTCAAGTGTATAGCATAGTGATTAGACATTTATATAATTTACAAAGTGATCCCCTGATAAGCCTAGTAGCCACTTAGCACCATACATAATTATTACAATATTATTGACTATATTCCCTATGCTGTACTTTACATCTTTGTGACTATTTTCTAACTGCCTGTTTATACTTCTAATCTCTTCCACCTTTTCACCCAGTCCCCCTACCCTCCTCCTATCTAGCAACCTTCACTTTGGTTTCAGTGTCTATGAGTTTGTTTATGTTTTGTTATATTTTTGTTCTTTAGATTCCACATATAAGTGAAATCATATAGTGTTTGTCTGTCTCTGTATGACTTATTTACTCAGCATAATGCCTTTTAGGTCCATCCATGTTGCTGCAAATGGTAAGATTTCATTCTTTTTAATGGCTGAGTAATAATATTCTATTGTATATATGAACCACGTTTTCTTTATCCAACCATCTATTGATAGGCACTTAAGTTACTTCTATATCTCAGCTATTGTAAATAACACTGCCATGAACATAAGGATGCATATTTCATTTTGAATTAGTGTTTAAGTATGCATCCCTATGTTCATTCAATTTTTCATTCAACACATGTGTTGGTACCTATTACATGCTAAGCAGTGTTCCAAAGACCAATGAGTCTAAGTTTTAATGGTCTAAGTTTAAGCAACTTTCTGTGTATTACCTCAGCTCTTTCTCTATTCTCTGATTCCAGACAATCATTAATATTCTTGAGTAATTCCTCTGACTTTTTTTTCTCCCTGAAGCCATGAAAAAGAAGAAAATCATCAGGGAAGTTCTTCATGCAATAATAATGTCCACTTTCAGTGGCCCCTTCTGAAAATTGCCTAGATGGTTATGGAGAAGCTTTTCTCCTTCAGCCGGAGAAATGCCATTAATCAAAGTTTCAAGCCCATGTGGGAGATGCTGGACCTGGACAAAGTGAGATTGGTTTCCACTTTCTTCCTTTTCATCAGCAGATACCTTTAATCAGTTTCCATCTGACACAGCTCAATCACTCTCAGCCAACATGGTCTTTGCTGCTCACCTTCCCATTGAGATATCCCATTGATGTCTTTATTTGTTGCTGGTTCTGTAACACCGGGTCTTTAATCAAATCACGGTGGCTGATTTATTGGAACATATTCACACACATGGGTGTCCTTCCTCAAACCAATGCCTGTGCTGGACTCACCATAAGACCCAGAGTCATTAAATTTGAATTCTTCCTGTGTGTACATTACAATTTCATATTAATATCTACTTTTCACCACTTCCAGGGACAAAACACGAAACCTGGGACTCATTCTTGGAAATTGTCATTGTTATCATCATCACTACCATTAGTTAAGCACTTACCAAGGCTTAAGTGTTGCACATACATTATGTCCTTCTATCCATTTAATCCTCACAATATATAGCCTTAGGAAACAGGGACTGTTCTTGAGGCTATTACTTTAATTAAGCCAATTTAATTTTTGATGCATTGCCTACATAATACATCCAGAGCAATGTCATTTCCTCCCATTTTAATTTTAGTTATGCTAACTTATTTTCATCAGATCAATCTTTTCACATACATATTGATTAGAAATGTTTTAACCTCACGGTGTCAGTGCCACTTTTTGACCTGGTAAATATTTAAGCCTATCATTCTTATCTGGCAAATGTTCAACATTTTTAATTACTGTGCAGTTTTACTCTGTATTTTTGAAATAGACCCCCAGTTACAATTATTTCCAAATGATTAATTTATATTGATATAATATTTTATATGAATTTTATTAAATCAGCTTATGTCATCAACTTTTTCATACATTGCAATTCTTTTGTTCTCTTAAAGTTAATTTGCCTTATTTTCTTTTCCTTCCCCTTCCCTTTTTCTTCCTTTCTACCTTCCTTTGTTCTTCCCACCCTCCCGGTCCCTTTTCTTCTGCCTGTGTTCCTTTTTAAAGACATTGGTCTGGACTGAGCAAGGTGGGCATGCATGTGGTGAAGTGGTAGCAGCAGCCCCCTTACGGATCAGTGTGTGCATGGTGTGAGAAAAGCAGTGATGGTGGGAGATTGGCTACATACAGGGAGTTTGATTAAATAAGTAAATATATTCAGCAGAATATAGCCAGTTTTTCTCTCCGTAAGATAAGGGACTTACAAATACAGACAAGGAGAAAACTGGTATAAACCCTATGTGGCATTGGATTGAAATAGAAGATAGTGCTGTGAATTCATGGTTTTCAATATAGATAAGGGAAAAATAGGTATAATGCACTTATATTTATTAAGTATATTTTATAATAAAATATTTACAAAGAAATATACTTCTATAGAATATATACAAATATATATATCTTATAAAATATACCACCCTAGTTCTGCCTGGGAACAATAACACTCCAATAGTAATGAGCACTTAGTGCCCCAATCATGATATCTAAATACCATCTGGTTAATGTCCAAAACATCATACATCACACATTGTCATTTCTCTGGTATTCCTGCCAAAGACATATAACCCTCACCTAATACAAAGGAAACATTTGGTAATTCCAGCTTGAGTAATAGTCTACAAATATAATTGGCATATAGTCCTTAAAAGTATCAAGGTCATGGAGACAAAGACTGTGGAACTGAGTATTTTACGTTGAAAGACACATAGTAACTAAAATGTTACATGAGATTCTGGAGTTGATCCTTTTGCTATAAAATACATGGTTAAGACAATTGGCAAAACTTGAATGGGTCTATCCAATAGATGGCAAAAATGTTTCAATATTAATTTCTTGTCTGTACTGTAGTTATTCAGGACAATGTCTTTGTCTTGGGAATTACAAAAATTTTGTAATTAATGGGACATTGTGTCTTCAACACATTCAGAAATAGTTCAAAAACCTTTTATTTGACCATTTCTATAATTTTTCTCCATATTTAAAATCATTTTTAAATACAAAGTCCAAAAATATGTATTTCAATTGTTAAATATAAAATATTTCCTATAAACCAAAAGAGGTTTAGAAAATAATTTCATAAAAGAGGAACCAAGTAAAAAGCATAGTACAGTAAAATAAACATTGGCCCTGGCCAGTGTGACTCAGTTGGTTGGGCATCATCCTGCAAACTGAAAGGTCTTAGGTTCATTTTCTGGGAAGGGCACATGCCTGGGTTATGGGTTTGGTCCCCAGTTGGGCATGTGCAAGAGACAACCCATCAGTGTTTCTCTATCACATTGATGATGCTCTCCTTCTCTTTCTCCTTCCCTTCGCCTCCCTCTAGAATCAATAAAAAAGAAAAAAAGTAAAATAAATATTAAAGAGCACAAGCATTATAACCAAATCTCCTAGGTTTTATTCCACCATCTGCTTTTTATTTTCTGTTTGATCTATCTGGGCAAGTTCCACAAATTCCCTTTGTCTCAGTTTCATCAACTGTCAAATGAAAGTAATATTAATATCAATCTCCCAGTTTTATTTGAGAATTAAGTAAAATAAACCATAAAAAGTGTTTATCATGTTGATTGATTCATAAATAGCTCTGATTGGTGTTAGACACTTAAAAAAGCATCATTACTAATTTTTAAACTAAATCAAATTTCCTCAGATGAAATTTTGCATGTTTAAATTTTGTCAAGAATTATTTGAATCTTCCAACTGTTTTTCATCAAATACAGACTTCACTAGTCAGTAGTCTTATCTGTTATCAGTTTTAATTTCTGTTAATCATTCTACCAAGTCTATTTTTTTCTTCAGGTAATTTTTTTTCTTTTGCAGATTTGAGTGTTACCAAAAAGCTGTGATTCTCCAGTCAGTTTCTTAACTATAACAAATTCTACCATATGCTGACTTAACCATTGTCAGTTTTAGCTTGTGTCATATATTTCTATGAGTAATATGCATTATAAGTTAGAAAAAATACTAAAGGTGTTTTATCATCTCTTACATTGGAAAACACTCACCTAAAAATCAGATGTGTAGACAAGGATGTATGTGAAAGTCACAGTGGTGAAGTGGGATGCTTGCCCTGAATCTCACTACTAGTCTGGCATATAGAGGACTGAAACACCGGGTGAAAGACTGAATTTTGATTCCTTTAATCCAAATATTTCAGGATGCCCATAAGGAATTCCACTCATACACAGTGGCACATTATTACTGCAGAAAGAACAAGCTCTGGCTTTAGTATCTAATAGCCTTGGTCTTAGATCCCAGCTCTCCCCACCACAACTGAGCAGCATGACATTGGGCAAGTCACTTGACCCTCCAAAGCTCTAATCCCCTCAGTTGTAAAATTGGGTGGAAGCAGGGTTTACTGTTCACTATTAGAATGTTGAAGATTGAAAGGGGTAGTATATGGAATGCATTATCCCTAGTGCTTTATAGACAGTAGGTGTTCAACAAATAAAAACTCCTGGAACTATCACAGTGATGAGATAGAGGGACTCGAAGCACTAGGCTTTCCCTGTCCAATATAACTTGCTGTGATGATGGAAATGTCCTATATAGATGTTGTCCAGTGTTGTTCCCACTAGATACATAAGGCTACTTACTGACTAGTGTAAATGAGGAACTAAATTTTTCATTTAATATACATTAACTTATTTTTTTGAATTTCCTGAAACTATGTACAGTCGTGCCTTGGTACTTGTTGTTAATAAGTTTCAGAACTTGTGACAAGTGCCTAAAAGGATGAGTACCAAATGCAACTAGTGATGAAGCATCTTCCCTTGGGGGGTGTTGTTGCAATTCATACAAGTTCTAGCAAGTGCAATGAGTCCTGAGCAAGCACTGAGTGCTGAAACATTTCTCATCAAAATGGGCTGAATACAGGGTTTGATGAGTTCTGAAGCTGAACAATATGAATCCATTAATGAAACATCAGAACTGAATACAAACCAATGACATGTGTGTGCCTTTCTGAAGACAGATTAAAAATATATGAAGTCTGTCCAGAAAGTATCCAGCCACATACTATGAAAAACAGAGACCTTTATTGAAGAAGGTACAAGAAACTGTACATAGGACAATGATGACTCAGTCCTCTTCAAAGTAGGCACCCTGGGACCTCACACAGTTCTCCTAATTGCCATCAGGTGCCCTATCATATTTTCCTGAATCTCATTGACAGTCTGAACTCTCTTCCCTTTCAAAGGTGATTCTAGTTTTGGGAAAAGCCAGAAATCATGGGACACCAAATCTGGGGTGTAGGGGGGCTGAGTCACCTGAGTGATTTGATCTTTTGCCAAAACACTCTGTATGAGACATGATGCATGAGTGAGAGAGCTTTGTCATAATGAAGCTGCTAATCGCCAGTTGCCCATAGCTGTGGCCTTCTGTGTCATTGGAATAGTGTCTGTGGAGGAATGTTCAAGCTTAACACAAAATTTGATGCAGATTTGTTGTACTTGTTCAGCCATTTTGAATGCAATGACCACATAGTACACATACTCACTCGATGGCATGTACCACTCCCACCGTGAAGTGAAGTCGTCATTGTTCATACATGCAAATTCTAGTCCACTCTCCTTGGCTGCCAGGTTACATCAACATGGCAAAACTGTTCTCATTATATTAACAGTGGCTGGACGTTTTCCAGATAGACCTCATATTCTCATTAATTTGCTCACTTTTAAAAACAAATTATTGAAATTATCCGGGTGACATCATTTAATAAAATCATATAGGTTTCAGGTATACAGTTCTATAACATATCTGTATATTTTATAATGTGTTCACCACCCAAAGTAAAGTTTCCTTACATCACCATTTCTTCCCCTTTACCATTTTCTACCTGCCCCCACACCCCTTTCACTCTGATAATCACCATACTGTTGTTTCTGTGTGTTCATTTTTTTTTAATTCCTTCACCTTTTACACCCAGTCCTCAAACCCCCTTCTTCTCTGACAGCTGTCAGTCTGTTCTCTGTATCTCTGAGTCTGTTTCCATTTTGTTAGTTTATTTTGTTCATTAGATTCCATGTATAAGTGAAATACTGTGGTATTTGTCTTTCTCTGACTGACTTATTTCACTTGGCATAATACTCTCCAGGTCCATCCAAGTCATCACAAAAGGTAAGAATTTCTTCTTTCTTCTTTAACAGCCAAGTAATATTCCATTGTGTAAGTATAGCATTTTTTTTTTATTCACTCATCTACTGATGGGCACTTTGGATGCTTCCAATCTTGGCTATTGTAAAACAATGCTGCAGTGAGCATAGATGTGCATTAATATACATTAACTTAAATTGAAGCAGCCAGATATGAGTTGGCAAGAGTATTGAACTGCATAATCATAGACCTATGCATTTTCAAACTTCCCTCCAAAACACTTAAACAAATACTCCTAAAGTTATATATGCCAGTCCACAGAGACCCAACTAGAATAAATCAAAAATACCACTTAGACACCAACATTTCAGGACTCAAATTATTTTATGAAATACCTGTACTTCCACTTCTCTGTTTTCTATCTGCAGCAATGTTTTGTGATCTGCTTGCCAGGCCTGGCACAAGTTTCCAGAGGATGGTAGAAGTCCCATTTTCCCAGGTCTTTGCAATCTTTGAGGTCTGTGCCTTTCCCTGACTTCACACAAGTCTATTCTCCATTCCTGGCCTCAAGTGCCATGCACTGATTGATTTATTCAGTCATTCATGACTCAAATGTTTATTGAGAATGCATTCTGTCTCAGGTATAGCAGTAGGCATTGGAGATAAGTCAGAAAACCAAAAGAGACAGTCCTTATCATCATGAAACTTACAGTGTATGGGGGCGATAGTAACAAGTGACATCAGTGCCATAGTTCCATGCATAGCCCATGTTTTCATTACTATGGCTGGGTAGCAAAACCACCAAAAAACATGGTGCCTTAAAAATCACAGTTTATTCTTTCATGGTTTCTGTGAATCAGGATTTAGAGACCAGCTTGGCTGGGCAGTCTGGCTTAGGGGTCTCCATGAAACTGCAGTTAGATGGTGACTGGGGTAGAGTTCCTTGTGAAGACTTCTTTACTCACCTGCCTGGCAGTTGATGGCAGGAGGACTCAAACAGGTGGAGGCTCATACATGAGGGCTTCTTGGTCATCTTCCTCACAATTTTGAAATACAGGTGCATTTTATAAATACATGGTAAGTGAAGGTCAGCATGCATGACCACTAGGAAAAAGCAAACTCTCTTTCTTGGCCTCAAGACTGATGTCCTTAGAGCTCCAAGAAGCAGGAAGGGGATGGCCAGCTCACAGAAATGACCTGTAAGTCAGATTGGAAATTTAAGAGGGACAGCGTCACCCCTACCTTCTGCCCTGCAGCCCTCTGTTTGCTGAGAAAGGAGACACTTCTATAAAGATAAGATAAATGGGATTTAGTGTCCACCCTAGATAAGCTTGCAGGGGGTGGGGAATTTATCAATGCATTCTCTTATGGCAAGCAGTAGTTTATTGAAACACCTAGATCAGACAAACTATAAGTAGCTGGTTTATCAGATGATGCCTTTTGCATGAACAACATTTGATTTTTCTGCTATAGAAATGAGTCATCTGCATTTAAGCATTTTTTAACTTGAACGGATTAGAAAACCATATATTTTAAAGGCCTTGAAATCAACTAAACTGAATGGGTTGTGGTGCTTCTAAATCCCAGACATTCTCCATGAGCTCTTGACCTTGGATAAATCACATAGCAGCTAAGTCACAAGATTTAGTGAAATGACCAAAAGTAGTCTTTGGAAACAGAAAGGTCTGGTTCAGATCTTAGATTTCCACATTCCAATTGTGTGACCTTGGGCAAATTACCCAGCCTTCTTCAAATGTCATATTCATCTTTGGTAAATGGATAATGAGAACTCCAACCTAGTAAGATTGGCTTGTGGGTGAACTCAAATAATATAAACAAAATGGCACAGCATTTGGAACCAAGAAGGGGCTCAACTGATGGCCATATATATCAATTCTCATTCCCTTTGTCCTTCCCTCTTTGTTTCCTCATTTTAAAAGTGGACAGTTGACCTCAATGGTTTCTAAGTTTCCTTTCAGCCAAAAATAATCCTGATTATTTTGGGGCTAAGTACTAGGACACAGATGAATCATATAGATATGAAACCAATACAGGTAGACAGGCATTAAGTGTGTGTGTGGGTGTGAAGTTGAAAAATGGTGGCAAAATCAAAGGAGCCACTTATAGGTAAATAAGATAAAAAATACACTAAAATAATGACTGTTCTTTTATGGGACATAATGAGTGCTTCCTCTGAGTATTGTCAGACCTAGAGAAATCAGGTGAAATGGTGAGTTCCATGGATTCAGTCCTAGGTTGAATAAGGGCCTAGTGTCTTGTGGGATATGAAGCATGGGCTACACAAAGGCAGGACTTGGGAAAGGTCAACATTCTTCATCAATAAAATGCTGTACATGGACACTTACCAACACAAGGGTGAAACTTACATAACAGCTAGCTTCTTTTGTGCTTCTATCAATCCTGTTGTAAGTATGTTAACGTGTGTTAACTCATTCTTGGCAATCACCTTCTCATGTAAGTATTGGTATTATATGGGGTATAGAGAAGTAAATGGCCCAAGGTCACAGAAAAAGACAAGGTGGGGATTCAGCTATTCTGGGTCTAGGAACCCTGCTCTTAATCACTGCTCTGTAAAGAGTGTGGAGAGACTGGTCATCTATTAGCCACAGTGGGCTTAGGCTCAAGACTGGTCAAGTTCCCTGGTGTAGTCAGTGGTCAGTCAGTCTGGGAAAGGGTGTTGCTGGCTACATAAAGATCAACTCCAGTTAGGGCATTTCGGCTGTATCTACCTATCAGTCAATGATTTCCACTTAAGCAGGATTGTGAGGCTAATAGACTGAAAAATCTGTAACCTTGTTTGGCCCCTGACTACAATCTATGGAGGGGAGAGCTTCTCTCCAGTCATGGTCATCCTAGTGAGGAGTCATCTCTAACAGAAGCAGAGCTAGAGATATGCTCCCCACGTGGATCCAGTTTCAAAGAGAAAGCTGCCACTGTGAGGCCACAATGAACACCAGTATCTGGAAGCTTATCTTATGACCAATAAAACTCAAAATTCCCACCCATGATTGAAAAGCACATGGAATAATCTTTCTGTAAACTCCACATCCTTGCTGAATAAGATTTTACAGAATTGCAGGGCAAAAAGCCTGAAATTTTTAAAAGCAAAACTAATTTGAGTTAAGAAATGGGTTTGAGTTCTGGTTCCATTATTTATTAACACCATGACCTTACTTACCTCACAGGAGCGTTTCATGAGTCAAAGATAATCCACGCAGACAGATGTGTCAGGGGTGAAGTCAGCAGAGAGGAGCAAAGTGGGCTGTCCTGAGCAATCAACTCCTGCCTCTAGCGGAGATAAATCACTTCCATCTGTTTAACTTGAGACTCAATTTGGTAAAGTGGTCCTATTCCTTAGAACAGATTGCACAACTATGATAGATGCCAACATGCGTTGGAAATGCTAAAGCAGGGCTTCTTAAATTCCAATTTGCATTTCACAAATCACCTAGGGATTTATGGAAATGCAGATTCTCATTCAGTAACTGTATTGGTTTTCCAGGGCTGCTGTAATAGATCACCACACACTTGGTGACTTCCAGCAACAGAAATGTATTCTGTCACAGTTCTGGAGGCCAAAATTCTGAAATCAGAATGTCAGCTGGTCTGGTTCGTTCAGGAGACTCTGAGGGAAAGTCTGGCCCAGGCTTCTCTCCTGGCTTCTGGTGGCTGCTGGCAGTCCTGGGCGTGCTTTGTGTTGTAGGTGCATCACTCCAGTCTCTGCCCCCAGTGTCACATGGCCACCTCCTTTCTGTGTGTGTTTGTATGTCCTCTCTTCTTAAGACACCAGGGTGTATAATTCCATCTGGAGGTCTTTCAGTTGGTACCATCTGCAAAGACTAGTTCTAAATAACAAGCAAAGAAATTATTTTTGTAAAAAGCCAGTCACACTCTGAGATACAAGATGGACATATCAGTTGGGGAACACAATTCTCCCTTCTGCAGAGGTCTGGGCAGGGCCCAAAACTCTGCTTTTCTAACAAATTCTGCTGGTGCTACAGGTCCACAGTCCACACTTTTAGAAGCACGGCTCTAAATGACACAAAGATCGATTATTTGCAGCATTTCAGGTGAGTTATACATCACATGGTCGCACACACAGATCTCCTGTAGGTTACAAATTTTAAGAGACAAAATTCTGGGACCTTTCAAGAGTGCGGAGTAAATTTCTAAGAACAGGAATAGATATAGCATAACCCAGATAGGGGGTTTCTTGCCCCCCAAATGTGATACTTGTACTAACAGCAATGTTTGAGTGGGTAGGTTCCTGCCAAAACATGAGAGCTGTACAACCATTTTTGCACCACTGTCTTTTTTCATTCTTGGGGTTTACAGAAATCTCTCCACCTGCCAGAATAACTTATAGTAACAATACATGTGCTTCTGTTTAAAGGGATGTTTACAGGTATCTGAGTCTCCTTGTCATTAAACTAAGCTCACATCAGCAAGGGCACCTTTTCATGTGGGAGAGAAACCAGAGTCAGTGGCTTTCTGTTTCTAGATTGGAGTTGGCTACCTGGGATTGAATCCTAGCTCTGCCCCTTAGTAGCTGTGTGCCTTCAGGCAAGTTTATTGCCTTCTCTGGCTCGGTTTTCTCATCTGAAAAATATTAAAAATAATGGTAGTTATTTCACAAAATTGTTTTGAAGATTTAAGAGCTAATATATAGGAAGCATTTGGGAGAGTGCCTAGTGCAGAGTAAATACTCAAAAAACATAGCCATTATTTTTATACTTACTACTATTATTATTTCCCTATAGTCCACTTATGACTCCAACTTAATACCATCTTCTTATCTGACTGCTTTTTAATAGAGTTTTTGGTCCCAGGGACCATGACAACAAAATCCATTTCCCCATACCTTTTAATATTTCATTTCATTTTTATCTGTTGATTTAATTTATCCCTCAGCTCATACCCTGAAGGATATGAAATAGAAAACAGCTCTCTAATCCTTAACACTGACTATTTAGGGCCTTCACTTGACTGTTTTCTGAACTTACTCCTTTGCATGTGTAAAATGTCCAGGGACATTTCATTGTGAGAAGTGCCTCAAAGATGCAGTTACATTGCCCCCAAGTCCTTGGGTTGACACTGAGGAATGGAAAACATATGACCACTGATGCCCAAGAGCTGGTGTGGATGAAGATGCCATGACAGGCCTGGGAATATGTCTTCAGACGAGCGTGTCATAAGTGATGATCAGGAAGAGACCATGTGGCAATAAGGAAGACCCAGGAGCCACTCCAAGCCCTCACTCAAACCTCTCCTCTCCCCTGGTGGAGGCTGTTTTCCAATTATTAAGTTTTCTATTTATCTAGATTTCCTCTTTCCAGATACAGCTCTTTGGGGGAATAAAGCAATGGTCTATCAACTAAACTTTAAATACTGATAAACAGAAGTATGACTTTCCATAATAATAAAATCTTTGATTTATGAAGCACACATGGTGTATTAGGCACAATACTAGAATCTTATATATATTTCACATTTAACCTTCATAACAGCCCTGTAAATCCGACATCATTGTCCTCATTTACAATGAGATAATGAATTTTAAAGAGAATACACAAATTTCTCAAGGTCACAGAATTAGTATATGGCAAAGCCTACATTTTAACCTTTGCTCTCTGACTCAAAATCTCTTCTGGTGTAATACACAATATGATATTTAATATATCATATATAATTTAATCTACTATGACTATAATGCTTTCGAAGCTAGGGGAATTACAGATAGTTTTATGTATTTTATATGACTGAATGTTTTACATTTGCTATCATGCACATTTATTTCTTAATGGTATTTTACACATAATATATTTATATATGCATAATGACGTATTTTATCATACTTTAAAGCAAATAACACAAGGCCAACTTGACAGGGGATGATAATAAAAGATGAGCTTTTCATAAAATTCAAGGCAAATGAATCTAAATTCACCTACGGATTCTAAAAATAATCTGAACAGGCCATTGAGTTTCATGGTCTGCTCAAAGTCAGCCCCACGATGTGTGATGGATGCTTTTATATATTTGCTGCATATGAGAAGTCAGTGGTTAACTGGTAAGAAAATTACATGTCAGTTTCTGGGAAGAACAGATGTCGATAAGCAAACTGGGCTGTTGTACAAATGGGAACAACTAGAACTTATTAGACCTGACTCAGAGGGTTTCTTTCTCTTGCAGCTAAAGTTTTTATTCATACCATTTTTTTTCCTGAGTAGTTCAATCAGGTGCACCAGAAAAAATATATAGTGACAAGCATTTATTCAGTTTTTATGATATTGTGGACACAGTTATGGGGGTTTTATATATGATAAAGCATTTCTTTCTCACAAAAGAACATTAAGTAGGTGCCATCCTAATATCCCAGTTTTGTATATGAGAAAACTGAGGTGTAGGCTTTTGAAAATTTAAATAGAAGTACAAAGTGCAGAGAATATCCAAGCAATGTTGATAAAGGGAACAAAGTTGGAGAAATGATGCTATCTGACTTATCTGATTTATTATGAAGCTGCTATACTGACACACGTGATATTAGTACTTTTCATTACCTTGGAAAGAACTGGCAGCTTCTATCCAATGAAAGACTTCTAAATCCATGGTATTGTCTAGAGAGTCCAGAAACAGACTTAAACTTATATGATAAAGTGACTTTGGATAAAAACACCACAGCAATTCATTGGAGGAAAAATATAAACCTTGGTTTTTTTCTTTACACTTTGCAAAAAACAAATCAATCAGAAATGGATCATAGACTTAAGTATAAAAATCAAAAGAACAAAAGTTTAGAAGAAAATATAGGTGGATATCCACACAATCTAGGAGTGGTTGAAAATTTCTTAAGTAGAACTCACACACACATACAAAATGGTAAATTAGGCTTCATTAAAATTAAATATTTTTGCTCATCAAAAGTCACCATTAAGAATGTAAAATAAACCAGGTATTGAAAGACAAATACCATATGATCTCACCTGTAAGTGAAACCTAATCAACAAAATGAATATGTGAGCCAAATAGAAACAAAGACATGGAAATAAAGAACAAACTGACAGTGACCAGAGGGAAGAAGGGAGGAGGACAATGGGAGAAAGAAGGGGAAGAGTCAGGGAACATGTATAAAGGACCCATGGACAAAGACAACAGGACAGGAGGAGGATTGAATGAGGAAGATGGGGGAGAGTAATGGAGAAAAAATGAGGACAACTGTAATAGAACATCAATTAATAAAAAACATAAAATAAAAGAGAATTAACCAAGAAACTATAGATCATGAAAAATATTTGCAAAACACATACCTGATAAATGACTTGCATCAGAATATATCAGGGCCACCTGCAAGTCATTAATGAAAAGACAAACTATTTATTTATTCATTTATGTATTTTTAAAATATTTTCTTTATTTATTGTACTTTTCATTACCCTTTATCAACCCTACACACTCTCCTACATTTAATTAAAAACGGACAAAGCCTTGAACACCCTCTCACAAACAAAGATATAAATTTTGAATAAGCACAGATATGTGCTCACCATCGTGAGTCATCTGGAAAATGCACAACTAAAGCCACAATGACACATCCCTACACGCTCACCTGAATAACTAAAACTAGAAAAGACTGACAACACCAAATGTTGGCAAGAAAGTGGAGCAACTATAACTCCCATACACTGCTGGTGGGTGTGTAAAATGTTACAACTACCTTGGAAAGAACTGGCAGCTTCTATCCAACAACTCAGCAATTCCACCCCTAGGTATGCATCACAGAGAAATGGAATCAGATCCCCACAAAATGAAGCTTGTACAAGAATGCTGATCGCAGCTTCTTCATGATACCTAAATATTGGAAACAACCAAAATAGCCATTAACAAAATAAAGTAGAAACAATTTTATCCAATGAATTAACAACTCAAAAATAAACTGGAATGAACATGTAACAGCATAGATTAAATGTCTTCAAAAGTATGCTGGGTGAAAGAAGCCAGAGAAAACGTACTGTATGATTCTAATTACATAAAGTTTTAAAATGGATAAATCTTGTCAATGGTGAAAAACAAATAAAAAAATAGATTGACTCTTATGAGAAATGACTGAAAACTGAGGCTTAAGGAAACTTTCTAGAGTGACAGAAATTCTGTTTATATTGGTAAAATTATGGGTTGCAAAGATGTATGCATTTTCCAAAACTCACGAACTGTATGTTTAAGATTTGCGCATTTCATTTTATGTAAACTTTACCTGCAAAAAGAATCAAAGCCAAAAATTGAGCTCCAGTTAATTGGTTTGCTTTTCACAGTGGCACAAGTTAGCAACTCTAAAACTACTTTTGTATATCCTGGGCTTGAGTGACAGAGTAAATATTTTGAAGATAATGGGACCCAGGTTTCTCACTGTTAGAAAAGGCAGTTGCAAATACGGAATGGGGGAAAGCTACAATGTTTCTTGTACCATTGGATTAGAATTAGAGGTATCAATAAAATTCATGGTTTTTAATATAGGGGACTGTGTGTGTAAACATACATACATATTCTAGCTTTATCTACTGAGAAGGTCTAGAAGCAATGCTGCAGTACTAGCAGTGAGCACATCTAGACTCAGAGCTTCATTTCCAAACATTATTCTCCTCTGAAATGAACCCAGATTTTTCAGTAAAAAGGCCAAATCCAGGGCTGGGGGAGGGAGAGTATAAGTTGAGTCTAGAATTCCTTTTTGTGCCAGAAGGTAAGGAAGTGCTCAAGAACAATGTAGATTTGTCAGAAGGACATGGGATCAACATGAAGGAGTTCCTGAAAGCTTGGTCTGGTACAATTTGAGAATGAAAACAAATAATGGCAGCAGATTCTATCTCATTGGATACGAGTACAAGAGTTCATAAATGAATAAATAAGTAAACGGGGAAGAAAGAAAGCTCTGCCTAATGATAAAATATCAGCTAATAAATATTTAGAGATTGATGGAGTGGGGGACATTGTCAATTAAAGCTAAGCCATTGTGAAAATTTGATAAAGAGACAGGTTATGTACAGAGTATCTACACACACATTATTTATTAATTACAAAAGGAAAATAGTGACTAGACAGTGGAGAACCTGGAAGACACATTATATAAGTGGTTTTGAAGAACATTCTATAAAACAACCAATCAGATTTATTTAAAAATATCAAGTTCAAGGAAGACAAAGAAAGGCTGAGGAACGTTATAGCAGAAAGAAGACTGAAGAGACCTGATGACTAAATGCAAAGTGCGACCCTGGATTGGATGGTAGATTAGAGTGGGGAGGGAGACAATGAGAGAGACATTGTTGGGAAAACTGATAGCACTGGAATACAGACTGGATTTCATGATAGTTTTATATCGCTGTTAATTTTTTTGAAGTTGATAATTATACTGTGCTTTTGAAAGATAATATTCTTGATCCTAAGAAATACATACTAAAATTAATAATAAAGAGACATGCTCTCCAACTTCTTAAATGCTTCAGAAAAAATACATATGTACAATGATGAATAAAATGGGGGAAATGTTAAGAATATGACTAAAGGGTATTGGGATTTCCTTGTACTCATATTGCTGGTAGGCTTGAAATTATCAGAGAGAGAGAAATAGAGAGACAGAGATCCAGGATGTGATTCCTGAAGAACAGGGTCTCAGGCCAGGCTGTTAAGCTCTGTAAGTTTTGGGCTCAACAAGCCCAGACCACCCCTGGGATGGCAGGCACTGTCAGGAAGAAAGTGATTACAAGTCTGGAAATCAGAGAGCTAGTTTAGACTGTAAAATTGGAAGTTAAAAAAACTCATGTTGAGCTGCAGGCATTTTAATCCCTTTGCATATATATTCTGAAAGTTACTTTATAATTACAAGCATAACTAATACAGAGTTACATACTTTGTATTAAGGATTCTGCGGAATAAGGAAAAACATCAGAAAGGGGAGCTGGCATTTCTCTGCCTGTGTGTGTACCAGGCACTGGACACACAGTTCTTCCCAGGATATTCCCAGCAGCCCTCTTGGTGGCTATTACCATCTGCATCTTACACAGCAATCTTGGCTTGCAAATTGGCCCTGTTCCTGGAGGGCAAGGAAACACCTAAGAAAGAGCCCGGGGCCACTGTAGTGGGAGAGGTAGCAGTTTTAACAAACAAGGGAACTTACATGAGAGGCTTACATAAGATAATCACAAGACAAGGAGATCTTTGCACTCACAGGTCAGAATCTTAAAGTTTATATAGAGGCCTTAATGGGGTTCCATCATCTATACCATCCAGATGGCCTCAACAATGCCTCTCTCAAGGCCGCATCCTGGACATAGCACCAGCTGTGGGAATGATGGGTGGGACATCAAGTGCTGGTCATGTCCTCTCGATGACTTCCTCCAACAAAGAGGGAACTGAAACATTAGAAGTGTATCTTGCCCAAGGTCACACAAGTAGAAAGTGTTTCAGTAAGGAGGGGTGCTGCAGTGAGAGTGAAAAAAACAAAACAAAACAACAACAAAAAATGATGGCTTTCTACATCATTCCTCTCCTCTGGAAGGAAAGCTCCAGGAAGGTAGGGATTTTTGCCTACTATGTTCAGAGATATATGACAGAACCTAGAGCAAATATTGTGTAAACAAAAATGGCCGTTGAATGAATAAACACATTCCCCATTGGCTTTGGCAAGATCTAGGGCGTTGTCCACTTCTGGTAATAGTCATTACTGTGCAGTGGGTTGAGGAGAGAATGAGAGGTAAGGCAGTGAAGACAGTGAGTGAAGTCAACTGTTTTGAGGAACTTTGCTCTGAAAGACGAGAGAAAATGGCCACTATCTGGAGAGGATAAGACCCCATGGAAGGACTCCTATTAAGTCACATTTTTAAACTAGTGGGATGATCTAATTGAAGGTGAAGCAATAATGTAGGAGAGAAAGGGGATGCCTGGGTAATGTGGAATTACAGCAAGTGAGTCCCGTCAGAAGGGGCAGAATGAGCAGAGAGTGCCCAGCAGAAGGTCTCAACACAAACTATAGCAGAGTGTGTATCCTGTTAGTGCCTCATGATGTGTAACAGACATAACTGTAAATCTGTAAGTCCGGGGGAGCATGTTTAGTGTTAGAATATATTATGGAATTCTTCCCTGCAAGTTAAAAATTTTCTTTGTATTTTTTTCTATAGAGAAAAAATCTATAAGATTCTCATTTCTCTAAGAAGCTTCTAGAAACCTTAGTCTGAGAAAACATTCCTTTCTGAATATGCATTTTTCCTACTACGTATCAGAGTTTACCAGATGCCTCACAGAAACCTCACAATGATATAAAGTTTGTATTATAAAACCAACTTTATGAAGTAGAATCTGAGGGCCACAACATTTATGTGGCTTATATTACATAGTTATGGGTAACTTCCAGAAATGGAACCCACTTGGTCTGTCTGGGTTCTTGCTTTTCTACCACATCTTAGTAAATTTGATTGCATATTTCTTGATAGCACTTGCTGGGTTCCCTGGACCTAGAGTCCAGCCTGGAGGGAAAGCCCTGTGCCTAGCAGAGTGGTTTCTGAGCTTCTGGCTAGCCTGCTTCTCCAGAATAATCCCCAAAACAGTCTGTCTTTCCTCTGCCCACATGCTGAGATAGAACAAGACAGACCCAGCAAGTTTTGATGTCACAGCAGTGACAACAATATATTTTGCTTCAGTGGGACTAGCTTTCTTTCTTTTTCCACAGATAACTTTTCCAAATATCAGCATTTCATCATTTCAAATGTGCCTTCTTTTAGTAGAAGAATGGCTGAATAAATTGTAGTATATTTATTCATTTAAAAAAACTACAGCAAAACATGCAAAAACATGAATGAATCTCAAGATCATGCTGGGCAAAGAGGAAGACACCACAGCACACACATAGTATGATACCATTTACATGAGGTTCAAGGGCAGGCAAGAGTAATCTATGGTGGTAGTCATCAGAATAGGGGTTGATACTCACTGGAAGGGAGCAGGAGTAAATTTTCTGGTATGATGGAAATATCTAGTATCTTAATCTGAGTAATGGATTCACAATGGTTTGCCT
Organism: Anoura caudifer; assembly: GCA_004027475.1. Lineage (NCBI taxonomy): Eukaryota > Metazoa > Chordata > Mammalia > Chiroptera > Phyllostomidae > Anoura > Anoura caudifer. Next base: position 77,973 of record PVKU01007250.1, read on the forward strand.
ATGTAAAAAATAATTGAGTTAAGCACTTAAGAATTATGTTTTTTATAGGTAAATTATACCTCACTTTTCAAGTATGCGTTCCCTGAGAACATGGTCTTTTGCAGAAGCATGAACATCCAGAAAAAAACATGTTGTGCAGAGCCTTCCAGAGAAGACATTGGATGAAGGCAAGTGGAAGAAGGAACAACCAGTAGCAGAGGTGTCCAACCTGTGGCCTGCAGGCTGCCTGTGTGAGGCCCAGGATAGCTGTGAATGCAGCCCAACACAAGATCATAAATTTACTTAAAACATTATGAGTTTTTTTGTGTGATTATATGTAGCAATGTATTTAATGTGTGGCCCAAGACAACTCTTCTTCTTCCAGTGTGGTCCAGAAATGCCAAAAGTTTGGACACCCCTGCAGGTAGGGTCTGCTATCAAGATGGGTTAAGAGGGAGGTGGTCTCCGCCGGCCACCAGGGTACTGACAGGAGCCTGGATTCCCTTACAAGGAGCTGGGGGCTGTCCATACCCTCAGCTTGGTTACTCAGCAAGGCTGTCTTCAGAGGCAGAGCCTGGGTGAGAGAGTTTTCTTTGCTCTCTGCCCCTCTTAGTCACTGGGGCAAGAGGAGAATCTTAATGCAGGAGCTCTGCAGAAAGCCCATCCCTGCAAAAATTCGAATTTGTGCTCAGTTGGCCTTGTTCCTAGGAAGCGCGGAGCTTGCCCTGAGGAAAGACTTGGCACAATCAGCTCTATCAAGATAGCTGCACCCAACACACATCCTCTCTCACTCCCTTCTTCTTTGTTTATCACTTGCTAATCCAAGGCTGTTGTGGACAAAGTTTCAGCTGATGTTCTCTCTTCTTCTACCTCTTGGAGCCATTATTTGTGGTTTCCTTAAAAAGTATTTTTTTTTTCACAGAACATTTCAAACAAAATCACAGGCTATACTCATGACCTGTGTAAGGGAGGAAGGAAGGAGATGAGAACAGGGGAAGGAGAGAAGGAGGGAGGGATGGAGGAAGGAAGAGAAAATAAAAGCAATGGGATGAAAGTGAGAGAATAGAGACAGCGAGAGAAAATGAAATGGTGATTGGGAGGAAGGAAAGGGATGAGGAGAGAATATGGATTTTAGAGACTAGATCTTCTTTCTCCTTTGCCCAAATCCTCTCCCCATTTCTTATACTGATCTTGGTATCCTCATGTCCATCAGAGAAGGTTGCTGGGAAGCATGCAAGAAAGAATGCTAAAGATGAATGAATGGGTAAAGAATACATGGAACATAAATATAAATACAAAAACATTTTTCAGCCAAGACAAGGAAGGATATCCTGCTACTTGCAACCACATGGATGGACCTTGAAGAAATTGTGCCAAGTGAGGTAAGTCAGAGGAAGACAAATATTGTCTAATCCTATTTACATGTGCCATTAAGAAGGCCAAGCTCACAGCAAAAGAGAGTAGACTGGTGGTTACCAGGGGTTGGAAGGTAAGAGACTGCTTGTACACTATTGCAATGTTCCGTGAAGTTTCAATCATATTTATAAAGGTTTCTGGTCAAGAAAACTTTTCAAACTCTTTAGAGGAGAGAAAAGAAAAAAAAAAAAAAGATGTAAACCTCAGGCCACCTCATCTTTACAGCTCCCAGGAGCTAAGGAATAGACAGTCCAACTTTGTTTAGCTTAAAATCTTTTCTCCCCACTGAGGCTAAGAACCTCCCTGGGTCCACAAACGTTCATTGATTGCCTACTGCTCACAGAGCTCTGACATGTTTCACTATATGGAAATACAAAAGAAATAAAAGGAAGAACGAATACACATAAATACACAGGGTACCAATTATGACAATAAACATAGATATAAGTTCTCTACTATAAGGCTAACATTCTTTGTAAAAATTGTCTTAAAAATCCAAGTTATATTGCTTTTAAGTGTCTTAAAGGACAAATAATGGTTATAAATAAAAGAAAAGCCAGCAAGTAAACCTCAGGAAAAATTTTTTTTTAAAAGAAAAAAATGATAAAGGCTATATTACAATCAAAGTTAAAGCAGTACAACACAATGAAAAGAATCTAGTCTTTGCACTTAGATCTAAGTTTCTATCTTTAACTGATCATCAACTACCTTATTAAGAAGTCAGAATTAAATAATACCTATATTTCTGGGTAATTGTGATAATTAAAATGAATGCTAAAATATATGAATAAAACTTACTAATTATTTTGGCTCATGGCAGCTAGCCTAATATAGAGTCGTGTTTGTTAGTTATCACTATCTTAAAATAGATTTCTACTCCAAAAAGGAAATGCAGTAGATCACTGACAGTTTCAAGATCTGAGTTCTGAAAAATGTATGAATCCTTAAATTCATATACAGCAACAACTAAATGACTGGCTCTTACTTGTGGACTCCTAATTGATCACAAATAGACCAATCCTCATACTGACAAGAGCTCACATGCTATTGGGCTGTTGAAGTTGACTGTCTAAACCAGAGGCTGAAAACCAAATCCATACAGAGATCAAGCAGGAATTGAAAATGAATGAAGACATCTGGGTTAGACATATGCTTTTGACACAAACTGTAATTATATGTTAAACACACAGGATATATTTCCATTCCATAATTCTAAATTTTCTTGCAAGTTGTGGTCCTGTCAGTCTGTGTCTTGTTTTCCTGCATTTGATAGAGATGGTATAATAATTATTTCACTTTTTCCTCAACTATCCCGAAAGGAAAATAATCCAAATGCAATGATAAATGTCAAGGAGCACTTGGATTTGGACTCAGAGAGGATAGGGAGTGGTGCGGAGGACTGCAAATTGAAGAGTGTAGGCATTGTCAGCTCCAACAGACGGTTGCCACGTGGGCCGAGTACTGCTCGATTTCCCAATCTTTCTAAAGGCACAGGAAATCTGGATTTTTATGGGGAATATTCTGACATTATAACTTTATTTTTTAACAGGATATGAGCTGCCATTCTGTGAGCCAAACAAACTATATCTGTGGTTGTCTGACCAGCAAGGGCCCCTGATTAAAATTGCCTCATTGTAGAATCAGCTCATAAAAATCACAATTATTAAGTTATTACACAAATATACACTCCTACTGTGTTCAAAGCATTCATGCTAGACACTGGAGGACACCTCAGCTTCGGGAAATGGAGTGAAGTGTTTGCAGCCATGGATTTTGAAATCAGACGTCCTCCTTTTGAATCCTAGCTCTGTTATGTGTCCAGTTGCATGTCATCAGGCAATACTCTTAACTCCCAAATCATCAGTAAAATGGGTCTCATTCCTAATTCTCTAGCTTGTTATGAGGATTTAATAATAGAATGCATTAGTTATTCATAGTGACTATCTATTTGTTGATTGTTCATAGCCTGGCAGAGATAAAAGCTAACTCTTATGATAATGAACATCCCAGTGATACAGTCCTGGCATTTTGTCCTACATGTTTCTAATTTGCCCTACGGCCAGCTTTCTGCCAGCTCCTTCCTTGATAATGTCCCCACATACAGCTACCATCCGAAGGAGCACAGCTGATGTAGACATAGATACCTTCTCTCTGGACATTTCAGCCGTCACGTTGAATTATGTGGCTGGAGCCTCATTGTGCCACCGTGCTTTGTAGTAGTGATATTACATCAGATATAATGAATTACCCAGTCCCATTTGCCTCAATTTATGTCCAGCTACAGAGCTGTATTTTCTTGTGTCATGTCTTTTTATATGCATCCTTACCCACTGACTGAGGTGGTGGCTGCAACGTCTCCCAAATTCAGAGTCCTGGACTGTGCTGCTGGGTCAAAGACCTCCTTCTCTTTCTAGCCCTATGCATCCATTCTCAGCCTCCCTGGAAGACTGTACCCTGTTCTGACCAGAAAGTTCACTTTCTAATGCCCTCTGATTCTTGCTACTTGCCTTTTCTGCTTCAAAACATCTGCAGATGCTTGCCCAATCTACTTATTTGTCTTTGACAAAGAGCTGATGCTGACTACACTCTAGATTGCATATATGACCATTATAACCTCCTAAATCCTCTTTCTGCTCTTGTGTATTTTTTTCCTTTGCTCTTATTCAAGTCTGAGGACTTCCAAAACTCTGCTCATTTTTATGACATTTTCACAATTGGGAATAAGTATCATTTAGTACATCATGATGTAAAGAGGCTAAAAATCTCTGAGGTCAGATGGTCCTGAAACCTATGTGCCTGGCAGCTGCCTGACTAGTTCCTTCTCCCTGGCTAGTTGTTTTTCCCCTTGAGCTAGGATTCATCATCTGTTAAATGAGGTTGTTACTGGTAACGAATTCATAAAGTTGTAAAGATTGAGTAGACATTTCTGGCACATAATTAGCACCCAACAAATGTTTGCTTCTTCATTCTATCATAAAAATGCTTATTAATAACATGCCACAGGATTTTAGCACCTGGAGGTAAGGACTGTGCCTTAATCATTTTTGAACTTGCGGGGGTGTCACAGTTCCTAATGTGTGAAGAGAGGAACATTTGGAGAGGAGGCACTCCTAGAAGAGATGAGCCTATGAGCAAGTTCCTTGGTACCTGAAGTGAATAGAACTCTCAAATATTAAACCAGATGCTGATGTTCATGCTGCCATCACCCACCAGACCCAATAAACAGAGACAGGAATTGCATCTTTGCGGGTGCTTTATTCGTATGGCCGATGATCTGACAGGACAGTGAGTTTGTACCCTAACCGACCATCTTCCATTTCCTTTGAAGCCAGCCTTTTTTGTAAGGAGGAAAAGTGTAGATACAGGGTTTGGAATTCAGGAAAGAGGTTAATCAGATAAAAGCTGCAGTCCAGCAATTTCCCTAACATCCTTTCGTCCGTTGACCAGTGATTTTCTATCTGGGTCCTGTGGCCTGGGTGATTTCCTTTATCTGTGTCCTGTTAAGTGGACTGTCTCTCCCCAGAATACAATGGCTCAGATACCATCTTGATTGCTTATGGTCTTTTCTGGCACACAAAGGTCAGATTGCTTGTGGTGTCCTGGAGTCAGGGTGGACCGTAACTACAGTTCCTGAAGTAATAGCTTTTTACATGCATTAACTACTAAGCTTATTAACTATTATTACCTGCAACTAAAATTTCCCAACCCTTGAGTTTCCCCATCAAAATCCTCACGCTAGCAGCCACAAACTTCCTTCCGTATCTTGTCTGAAGGCTTATAACATTCAGACTAGAGTCTAATGACCTGAAGGGCTTGTTCAAACAGATTAATGGGTTCCAACCCCATAGTTTCTAATTCAGTAGGTTTTGATAGGGCCTAATAATATGCATTTCCAACATGTTCCCAGATGCTGCTGCTGGTCTGAGGACCACACTGAGAACCATTAATTTCTTAATTACACTCTTTTCCACCTCAGTGGTTCTCCACCAGTGGTTGATTGTGCCTCTTGCAGAGGATATTTGGCAATACTGGGATACATTTTGGGTTGTGATAACTGGGTTGGGGTTGGTGCTACTGGAATCTAGTGGGTAGATGCCAGGGATGCTGCTGAACATCCTACAGTGCACAGAACAGCCCCGTGACAAAGAATTATGTGTCAATCATGTCCAGGTTGAGAAGTCCTATTCTTCCTCCCCCATGCCAGAATGACCATATCCATCTGTTCATCTGGAAGTCAGCTGGTTCTCCACTGCTGTCTTTCTCTCTCCCCTCCTGCTTCACAGAAACAGTCTAATGGTCTCATTCTACCCCAGGACTTAGTCATTTATAGCCAGAGCCATCTGATCATAGCATTTTCTTGCCTAAAGCCCTTCTGTGGCTCCTCATGGCCCCTTTGATAAAAGACTGAGACCTTCCTGCACTCACAGGGCTGGCTTGTCTCCCCAGCTTCCTCTCCTGCATGCATCTCACTGACTCTACCCTCCAGCCACTGAGATCAACTCTCAGATTCCTGACAGGGTGAAGCCCTCTCTTGCCCTGGACCTTAGCTTGTTTGTTCCGTTGGTCTAGAATGTTCTTCATCCTTTGGTGTATTAGTTTGCTAGCACTACCACAGCAAAGTACCAAATACTGGGTTTCTTAAACAACAGGAATTTATTTCCTCACAGTTCTGGAGGCTAGAATTCCAAGATTAAGGTGTCAACAGGGCTGGTTCCTTCTGAGGCCTCTCCAGTTGGCTTGCAGTTGGCCATCTTCTCCCTGTGTGACACAATCTTCCTTCTGTGTGTGTCTGTATTCTAGTCTTTTCTCACAAGAATGTCAGTCATAGTAGAATAGAGCCCACCCTAATGACCTTCTTTTAACTTAGTTGCCTCTTAAAGATCCTATCTCCAGATACAGTCTTATATAAGGTACCCTAATTAGGTCATCTGCACATTTTGGGGGTCACCATTCAGCCCATAACAGCAGACAACCAAAATTTTCACTGAGCTTTAGTTTTCTCATCTCTCAAATGGGGAAGATGGTGCATGTGAATGAAGCCTTGGCATAGAACAGGAGTTTGATAAATAAGAATGTTCTTTCTAGTACCAACTCAGTGGTCTGCCAGCTTATCTAGTGTCTTCTCCAGGGGGCTGGAGAAGGACTAGAGGTGACACACGGATGAATGCCTCACGTAAAATTTACAGTCCTGAATCTTGTTCTCTGAAGTGTGATCCCTAAACCATTAGTATCACCTGGGATCTTGTTAGAAATGCAGAATCTCAGGCCCCACCTCAGACCTACTGAGTAAGAAGCTGTACTTTAATGCAGTGTTTAGGTGATATGCATACATATTGAAATTGAGAAGCACTGGTCTACACTGACTACAAAGTCATTCATTTGCCCCATCCTGCCACTTGCCTCTCCAGCCTTGACAGAATCTCCAGAACTGGAAATTCTACCATGCCTTCTTTACCATGCTTCTCAAGTCTTTATGCTTCTTTCTGGTATCATTTTCTCCAGCAGACAAGAAGAAGAAACCTTTTTTTTTTTTTTTCCAGGAAGACAAGCCTCAGCCTTGACATTTAATCTCTATGGTTTGTAACCTGTCAGTCAGAAAAGGGGTGAAGTTCACCTACCTGATCTTCATGTGGTTCAGACTTCTTGCCTGCTCTGGGGAAGATTACCAAATCCAGCTCTAAATATATTTGACGGAGAAGCAAAGCTATCATGACAGGCCATTAAAAAGCATCAGGCAGACAGTGTGGGTGGAAAAGCATGGTTTAGAATGTCCAATTGCTCCTAAACCTATCAGGAGGAGCAGACAATTAATTGTGTCCTTTAACATCTTCTCCAAAAGCTCTGCACATAAAAGCAACTCACACTATTCATTCTTGGAGCTCTCCTCCATGCAGCTGGCTTTGGCATCAGTCTCAAGAATCTGAGGCCACTAGCTCCACACAAACCAAACCCATCCCACCATGGGCCAACGCTTTCAACTGTGACCATGCATGTGGGACAGGGAGAGATTTTACCCCAAAATTAAAAAAAAGGCTATATCATTTTCAGCATGGTTTCAGTCCCACTGTTTGGCTGCTCTGCTCTCTCTAGCATGGCTAATTCCACAAAGCCCAGTAGCATCTCAGCCTGTTACCTTCTGTTTCCCAGACTCTGCCGTCTGGAACGGGACCTAGCCACAGCTACCACAGCCCCAGATGGAACAGTTCAGGAGACTGTGAACCATTTCATGCTCCTGTCCACGGGCTTCCTATCAGTCTGGACAAATGGCTGCACAAGTTTCTAGACTCTTTGGTCTATTGCTCAGGCACCTGGGAGTCCCAACCCTGTGTCCTTTGCAATGACTCATTTCTGGCAACTTATAACACAATCACTGTTAAATATCCATCACCTAATGTCAGCCAGCCATTTGCCTGATATCTGCTTCCTAATGTTTCATTCTGTGTACCACTTGAGGTATAAAAATAGCTCTCTGACCTGCAGGAAGCAGCCCTATGAATTGTACCTGGTTCCTGTGCTCTAAGTATTTAGATGAGCTACTTGAACTACTCATCAGTTCTTAAAAGGTGAGTGGTTTTGATTGAATTTGACACCTCAGCCCCTCTGAAATATTTTAAAATATAATCTATGGGCAATTGAGTAATGACAGTGATAACTTGCTGAGGCCAACTATTATAGCATGGTGCTTCCTGTGTAAAATCTTTTCAGTACCACTCTCATTTTTTAAAATTAAACATTTTATTTTAAGATAACATAAAAAATGAAGTTGTAAGAATTAATACAGAGAGATATACCTTATCCAGTTTCCTCCCAATGTTGCATCTTGCAAAACTATGTACAGCATCTCTGGAATACTAACATTGATAAACCCAAGATACAGAACAGTGCTGTCACCAAGAGGATCCTTCATTTTGCCCTTTTGCAGTCATACAACTTTCCCCTTGACCCTAACCTGTTATAACCTCTATTTCTACAATGTTATCACCATTTCTACAATGTCATCTCCATTTTTACAATTTTATCATTTCAAGAATGTCATAAAAATGGAACCATACACTGCATAACTTTTTGAGATTGGTTTTCTTCACTCAAAAGAATTCTCTAGAGAGTCATTGGGTTGTTTGTATGTATCATTTGTTCCTTTTTATTGTTAAGCACTATTTCATGGTACAGATGTATCAGTTTGTTTAACTATCCACCCATTGAAGGACATCTGGGCTTTTTGCCATTATGAATGAAGCTTCTGTAGATATGTGCATACAGATTTTGTGGTAACATAAGTCTTCATTTCTCTGAGATAAGAGCCAAGTGTAATTGTTGGGTTACGTGGTAGTTGCATGTTTAGTTTTTAAAGAAACTGGCAAATAGTTTTCCAAAGTGGCTGTACCATTTTACATTCTCAACAGAAATGTATGAGTGATCTAGTTTCTCCACTTCATCACCAGTATTTGGTGGTGTCACTATTTTTATTTTAGTAATTCTGATAAATGTGTAATAATATCTTATTTATTTTAATTTTCATTTTTTAATGGCTAATGATATTGAATATCTTTTCATGTATTTATTTCTACCTGTATACGCTCTTCAATAAAACATTTTTTCTTATATTTTGCCCATTTTCTATTTGGAATATTTCCTTTTCTAAAAAGTATTTTATTGTTGTTCAATTACAATTGTCTGCAATTGCCCCCCATCACTCCCCCCACCCCAGCTGAACCCACCTCCCTCCCTTGCTTCCACCCTGCCCTTGGTTTTGCCCCTGTGTCTTTTAGAGTTGCTCCTGAAAACCCCCCGTCCTCCCCACCCCTGTTATCGCCTCCCCTCTCCCCTCTGGTTAACACCAGATTGTTCTTAATTTCAATGTCTCTCTGGTTATATTTTGTTTGCTTTTTTTTTTTTTTTGGTGATTAGGCTTCTGTTAAAGGTAAGATCATATGGTAATTTTTTAATATTGAGTTTTGAAAGTTCTTGTTACATTCTAGATACTAGTCCTATGTCAGATTCGCGAGTTGCAAATATTTTCTTCCCATCAGTAGCTTACCTTTCATCCACTTAACATGGTCTTTCAAGAGCAAGAACTCTTAATTTTAATGAAGTCCAGTGTATCAACTTTTCTTTATGGATCCTATGGATAATGTTTTTGGTAGCAAGTCTAAGAACCTGCCTAACCCCAAATCCCAAAGACGATCTCCTGTATTTTTTTCTAAAGATTTTATGGTTTCACATTTAAATCTATAGTCTCATTTTGAGGGTTTTTTTGTTTGTTTGTTATTGTTTTTTGTATAAAGTATGAGACTTAGGTTGAGAGGTTGAAGTTCCTTTTTTCTTTTTTTCTTTTTCTTTCTTTCTTTCTTTCTTTCTTTCTTTCTTTCTTTTTTTTTTTTTGCCTCTGGATATCCAATTTCAACAATGTCTTTTGTTGAAAATGTTATCTTTCCCTATCAAATTACTTTTGCTTTTTTGTCAAAGTTAAGTTAGTTGTACATATGTAAGTCTGTTTTTGAGTTCTCCGTTCTGTTCCATTGGTTTATGTGTTATCCCTCTATCAACATCATAGATTTGTAATTACTGTAGTTATGTAACAAATTTTGAAATCAGGGAAACTGATTCCTCCCACTTATTCCCTCCTTTTCAAAATGGTTTTAGCCATTCTAGTTTCTTTGTTTTTCCATATAAAGTTTAGAATAATCTTGTTCCCTGCAACCCTTGCTGAACTCATGTATTAATTCTAGGAGCTTTTTTTGTTTTGTTTTGTTTTATAAAATGACTTGAGGTTTTCCACATAGACAATCATGTCATCTGCAAATAGGAACAGTTGATTTCCTTTTCTGGTCTTATTGCATTTGCCAGACAAAGAGGGCAAGAATAGACAGTCTTACCTTGTTACAATCTTAGAGGGAAAATATTCAGAATGTTCTGTCAAATTATGGAAGTTTCTTTTTTTTCCTATTTTTCTAAGATTTTTAAATAAAAATGGGTATTAAATTTTGTCAAGTGTTTTGCTTTGCCAGTTGACATAATCATGTGGTTTTATTCTTTAATAGATTAAAGAATCTATTAATATAGTGTGATATATTGATTGATTTTCAAATATTATATACTTGGGATAAACCCCACTTTGTCAGGTGCATAATTCTTTTTACATATTGCCAAGTTGTGTTGACCAATACTTTGTTAAGGAATTTTGTGTCTATATTCATGAGTTACATTGGTCTTACTTTTCTTGTTTTGTACTTTTTTTTTTTTTGCCTGGTTTGGGTATTAGGGAATCAGGGTAATACTAGCTTCTTAAAATGAATTGGTAGTTTCCTCTCCTTAAATGTTTCCTCTTTAATTGCTTATTAGAATTCTTCAGGCAGACTATCTAGGCTTGGAGGTTTCTTTTTTAGGAGCTTTGTATTACAAATTCGATTTCCTTAATAGCTATAGAGCTATTCACATTATCTATTTCTTATTGAGTTGTGGCAGTTTGTGTTTTTCAAAGAGGTGTCCTATCTATGTTGTCAAATTTATGTGCATAGAGTTGTTTATAGCATTCCCTTATCATTACAATGTTGGCAAGGTCTATAAGGGGACTCCTGTTTCATTTCTGATGTTGGTAATTGGTGTCTTCTCTCTTTTTTCACTTGTTTGTCTTACTAGAGGTATATCAATTTATCATTCAAAGAAGCAGTTCTTTGCTTCATTATTGTCTCTATTATTTTTATGTTTTCAAATTGACTGATTTCTGCAGTTACATGTATTATTTCCTTTATTTTACTTGCTGTGGTTTATTTGTTCTTTTTCTAGCTTCTTGAGGTAGGAGCTTAGATTATTGATCTTAAATTTTTACTGTGTCCTATATATGCATCTAGCCCTATAAATTTCTTTTTCAGCACTGCTTTGCTGTGGACCACAAATTTTCATGTTGTATTATCACTTTCATTTAGTTCAATGTACGTTAAAAGTTTTCCTTAACACTTTCTCTTTGACCCATGGATTATTTGGAAATGTGTTGTTTAGTTTCCAATTCTTTGGAGATTTTCTTGTTATTTTCCTGTTATTGATATCTAATTTGGTTCCATTATAGCTGGGGAACACACTCTGCGTGATTTTATCTCTCTTCAATTACTTGAGGGTTTTTGCACAGCCCTGGACATGGTCTTCTTGGAAAATGTTCCATGGGCACTTGGAATACTGCTGTTGTTAGATGCAGTGTTCTGAAAATCTGAATAGATCTTGTTGGTTGATAGTGTTGTTCTGTCCTTCTATATCCTTGCTAATTGTCTGTCTAATTATTCTATCAATTATAGAGAGAAAGGTTGAAGTCTCAGCTATAATTGTGGATCTATTTCTTTCATTTCTATCAAGTTTTGCTTTACATATCTTGCAGCTCAATTATTTGGTGCTTATGTATTTAGGATTGCTATGTGTTCTTGTTTGATTAATACTTTTATCTTAATATAATGTCCATATCTATTTCGGTATTTTTTCTTTTTTGCTATGATAGCTACTTTATCTGATATTTCTCCTTTCCTTTTATTAGTGTTTACATATTATATCTTTTCCAGATTTTTACTTTATAACTACTTATACTGTTTTTTTTAATTTTCACTTTTTAAAATTTTTTAAAAAATTGCTGTTCTTGTACAGTTTTCTGTCTTCTACTCCCATACCACCCCATCGCCCCAGCCCTCCCGACCTCCCTCCCATTTCCACCCCCCCTAGTTTTTGTCCATGTGTCTTTTATATTTGTTGCTCTAAACCCTTCCCCTTTTCCCCTGGAATTCCCTCCCCTCTCCCCTCTGGTGACTGTCAGCCTGTTCTCAATTTCAGTGTCTTTGGTTATATTATACTTGTTTGTTTGTTTTGTTGATTAGGTTCCTGTTAAAAGCAAGATCATATGGTATCTGTCTTTCACCTCCTGGCTTATTTCACTTAGCATAATGCTCTCCAGTTCCATCCATGCTGTCCCAAAGGGAAGGAGCTCCTTCTTTCTTTCTGCTGCATAGAATTCCACTGTGTAAATGTACCACAGCTTTTTAATCCATTCATTTGCTGATGGGCACCTAGGTAGCTTCCAACACTTGGCTATTGTAAATTGTGCTGCTATGAACATTGGGGTGCATAGGATCCTTTGGGTTGGTGTTTCACGGTTTCCAGGATATAATCCTAGCAGTGGAATTGTTGGATCAAAAGGTAGGTCCATTTTTAGTTTTCTTAGAAAATTCCATATTGCTTTCCATAGTGGCTGTACCAGTCTGCAGTCCCACCA